>DWDX01000489.1:0-26203 GCA_018245675.1 Agara michaeli
ACCCAACCCGGGATTTGAACCCGGGACCTCCCGATCGGCAGTCGCGCTAGCAACCGCCCGACCAACGAGGCAGTCAAGGCAGCATTATTTATTCTAAGTATCATTTATTTAAATTGGGAACCGGTCTGACAGTTGGAATTTCGATTTCGGAATTTAAATCATTCTGAAATACCGTAATATAAGTATAATATGTAGAAGAATTGTAGATTTGTCAAAGTAACATGAATTTGAAAGTGAGCAATTGCGGATGGCAATGCTTTAAATACTCGTCTATTAGCATTCTGTAATGTAATGTAACTATTGAGATTCTGTTCTATACTATTGGGGATTGCAGGGCGTTATTATCTTTTACACAATGCTCAGAAATATAAATTTGTCATATATATTCCTTGGACTTTCCAAGACACCTTATCCAGAGATGCAGTATAGAGAGTATATAACTAACCTATTATAATAGCTATTTTGCAGGCTTGGTACTCGAAGTTAAAATAATCGGCTTTCTGTTGCATTCCGATTTTTAACAAAACAAATGTTACAATAAAGACCTGTGCCCGTATAATAAAATTGAAGCTGAGGCCGCCGAGAGAGACTATCTTTGCTTAGTAACCCTGGTACTTAGCTTACGTTAACACATAAGTGTCATTATTACATTGAGGTTAGTATTATTTATAATGTGACTTATAGTCCCTGCTATCACTTAAATTAAGCGAACATAGTAAATTATAATAAACTAGCTTTCACCCGCGACTTCGTCCCGCGCATATATTATTTTACAAATGTTATTATAGATATAAACCTTCCTCTTCAATCACTTTATCCATTTAAAAAAACCGCATCAAAATCCATTGCGTAGTTTTAAAGATTTAAGCATATTAGGGATGTTAGGGACAGAGAAAGCGACTTTGTTTTATACTATGTAGTGATACTTTTACAAACGCCTGCTCTTTCACAATGCACATACGTATACATAGTTATTCAATATTCCAATATAATACTCAATATAGATAATAATCCAATTTTTAATAACTTAATTTAATAAGATATTTTGATTATTTAAGAATAATTACTATTTAATTGATTTTTTCGTAAGTTTAATAATAATCAGACACTCATTAGTGTAATAACATCTATCATTGTGAAGTAAAAATACCTTTGTTTAAAATTTAGTAAAGACATTATACAAATGTAATAAATTTAATAAAGCTACAAATTCAATAAAGGTTCAAATAGTGGTGCAGGTAGATTCCAATCTTTTGCCTATTGATTCCGCGGCCAACGCCCTGGAACCCACTTCTCATTTTACGAAGTTATATGATTTTATTCGCTAAAACGATGAACGAAAAGATAGTGAATGAACCGTCACGCCTGTAATTCTCCATGTTTTTAAATGCATGAAGTTTAACAACTTGGAACACTAAGATCTTAACTTTTTTCATTCGGAGAAAAATTTCCATTAGGGAAACGATAATTGCTTGTATATTGACGACCAAAAATATACACTTAATACCTACTAAGTTCCGCTTCATTGTAACCGACTCATTATGAATTACGAATAACAACCAACCAGCATGTCTTTAGTTGAATTATGAATATATTTTGTTTTAAATTTTGAACAACATAACATATTATACATCAATATTCTGATAATAAGTTGCGATGTGTATTTAATAAAGCAGTCGGCACATTAATTTCTTATAACATTTATAAGATATTAGATATCTAGATAGGGGGAGGAGACGTTAATGGTCAACATGATTATGATTACAAGTAGAGGCACCTACTGTTGATGCCAAGAAATATTGTACTGATATAAGCCACGTATTTATTATTATAACCGCAATTTAATAACGTTTAAAAAACTATGTCCATTACATACAGATAGTGTGCTTTGTTCGCTGGGTTTCGAACCCCGGAACTACGTTATTAGTGGTTGACATGACATCTCAACCACTGAACTATGGCTGCTCTTAAGACAAGTTATAAATATTTGCTGCTTAGTACTTATTTTGGTCAATTGAAATAACTGTCTAGTTTTGAAAATCTATAAAATTCACATCAATATATATGATACATATATCCAAATAATGATAGATTTTTAGAATCTTACTGTGTCTTAATGGTTGTTAATTGACACGGCGTCATAACAATCAGCCAAAAATAAAATTGATTGTCAATCAAAGTTTTTAATCCGATACCTATCTGATGTTACGATAAAGAGTCACGTTTATTTTTCCTTTAAATTTATGGAAAGTATAATTTTTAAAGTTACTACATATTTGCTCATACTAATGAACGTGTTAATAAAATAAATACAAGTAGGTGTATATTGGTTTTATAGTAAATATTATTAATAATATGAACTTGTAATAAGTTTTAACTTACCGTAATCCTTTCCCATTGTGCAAGATTAACTAGATCACTGCATAGATTTAACTCTCTCGACACTACCCGCGTGGCACAACTAAGTTGAATCAAAATGCGGCTACTAAATCTGGTTACAGTTTCAACCGAATGTCAGGAAAACTGAAACTTATGTTATATTTTAGGTTGTGAAGCTAATGTTCTTCAGTCTACTTGAACAATCCTTTCACTGAATTATTTTATCACGAAATATGTGAAAAGCGTTTTAGCAGACTATAAACTGATAGAAGAGCGTAATTGTTGTGCAAAGTTGTTTATTTGTTTACGTTCGCTGAGAAGCGAAAGTTGTACGGTTTGTCGACACGATCAGCGAGGCAGATCGTGTGCCTCCCGTCGCTCGCGAACACCGACTGTGTGATTGCGACTACTGACGCCTGATTCATTATACTCAAACAATGAATACGAGTAGTGCCACCTTGTTCGTTGCGCCACGCCACACAACCACACACTAGTGCTACGTCATACAATAAAGACCCACCTTATCTCAATTCCAGAGCAATACCATGACTTCATATTATAATATATGTTTCATGAAATCGTTTTGGGAAATGCAATTAAATTTTTTTTTTGAACGAGAATCATAAAATTGGAACTTACATACAATTTCAATGGTTATAATGCATTCATACAGGTTTTTCGATTCACTGGAGACTGAAGATAGATGGTGCAGAATTTAATCAGCGGGGAATATAAAAGATAAGAAATTAAATACATACGGTTAAAATGGAATAGTTATGGTCAATCCGTTTTCCATTATTAAAATAGTATTTATTCAGTCTAAGAGCAACATCTTGCTCTACCTCTAGTCTTGCAAGTGTGTATGTATAATGTAATGATTTCATCTCCATGATCAGTTTTTTATTGTTGGGACAAGTTTCAGTGGGTGTACACGAGAAGATAATCTTTAGAAATGTTAATCATACAAATAACAGGTTTTCATAGTCATTTAGAATTGTTTCTATCGCAATACCTTAGAGTATCTAACTTCTACGCGTAGGACAATGCGTACGTGTCGAGGCCAGTCTTAGTATTTGAAGTACGTAGATTTATAATCATCATAGAGCTAGTATAGGCAGTAACAGTAGGTAATTATATCTATGTTGTAGCGGTATGAAAAACTTCACTCCATATCCGTGGTAGTGACATTTTTATGTACCTAATTGCAATCGGCTAACAACTTTGATTTGCATAAATTATTAGGAATCGCTATAATTTCTTGTTGACTGTAACCTTTATATATCTTATAACTGAGCACTGGTCTTTTCCCAGAACGGAATATAGACAACATCACTGCCTGGTCTATATTCCTTCAAGGTGCTCCTTTGCGAATCGGTAAATATACGTATTTACGGTAAGTGGCTGACTCGTCCGCTGGAAATATTTCCAAAATTCGTAAGCATCCCGACGGATGTAATGGCGGTTTGCTTCCGACTGATACTGAGTGTTTATCCTGTTTTTCGAAGTTATCGTAAATGGCAGGATTTCGTACAGAAATTTTGCAACATGGTTGTTAAAATCATTCTCGTGTTATGCAAAGAGATATAGGTAATGCTTTTTTTTATATTAACACTAATACATATTATAAGTGCTACTTACTAATAATATTACTGCCATTTAAATCAGACAATATCTAGGTAAGTTAATACGGGGTAAACGTCCCGTCTGGTCGGACAGGATTGTAACAAAGACTCTCAGTGCATCCCTGTCTGGCTGTTGACCCAAGACGAACTTCAGTTTCACTTTAGTAGTAGGTACCTGTATTTAATTTTAGTTAATTGACAATGGACAATGGCGAGGTTCATGGAAATTTAAACAGACTGGTAGTTTTGAGAATATTATATATGAAGAACGTCTGAAATTATGTATGCGAGAACTATTGTGGTTGTCCATTAATTAATATACCTAATTAGTACCTTTCTAAGTAAAGTAAAAGTAAACAATGAATGTTGCTTAGATTTATTGTAGAACCTTGATGTCCTGGGCAGATATTTTATTATTTTTAGTCTTATGTAATTGTAGGAATTCTATGTTGAAGTTAAATGTGAATATTTGTTAGGTAAAGCTATGCATAATTTTATGGAGTAACATATCATTCAATTCAAGTCCACCTTATAAATGTATAGTAAAGAAAGTACAATATAAAATCCAAGAATTCCAATTGGTAGTTTATTTATGAACATATACATAACAGTTACAGTATCTTCAAAAATATAACGTCAATTAGATCGCAATTATTTAATTCCTTAACGTATTGAAGCGTCCAAATAGCTAATTATGTGCCAACAAATCATTATAGCTACTATTCAACAAGTAGATAGAGATATTAATAAGTTGTTTAGTTCAATATTTTATTGCTTCAGTTTCATTAAATAATCACTCAGGCAAGCGTATTATAGAAAGTGCCTCGCTATATTTTGTTTGCTGGTCTGGTTACGTTCACAATTGTCTATTTTATGTTTAGGTGACCGTTTAATGGTTCTACTAAATTTGGGGGCGTTTACTTATAATAATCGATTTTATTATTATTGTAACATTATCAAATTATATTTCTTATTAAAATTATACATTTAATAAATACGTTTTAAAAACCTCTTTTCTTTTCTACTTTCTCGAGAAGTTATAAGCATTTTTATATTAAAGTATTTATTTACTATTGAAAATAAAGTTTCATTTTTATATCTATTTGTTAGTAGCAAATCAAAATAAAAAATACATTTTTTCCTTAGGCCCCGGCGAGATTCGAACTCGCGATCTCCTGTTTACTAGACAGGCGCTTTAACCAACTAAGCCACGGCGCCGATGCGCTGAATTCCGAAATGATGTGTGATACTATTGTTATCAATATGTGATATATACTATAAGCGATAATGCAAATATTGTCAATTACGAAAATATACGAATATTGTAAGCTGTGTTGTTAAATACTGTAACTATTTTGGCGTTGCCCATAAATGCCTTCTATTAAAATCAATTTCTTGTCTTGGACTAATTAAAATTACAATTGAAAACGTATGTATAATTCGTAAATAATGGTTACCAGTAAAATAGTACCCACCATTTTATGAGAATCAATTCTTTTGTGAAAAAGGTATTGACCGACACGCTGCTACTTAGAGCGCTACGTACTTATTTGAGTAATTGCTTAAAAAGCCTTGTAGTAGTTTATATTATTGTAAAATTAATCTTTTTAAATTTATTTTATATAAAAATATTGATACTTCTTTATAACCACTTGATTTTGAAATCTGGACGTTCCACCTGGAGGTAACCGAGATTGGGTTCCTAAGTTTCGAAGGGCACTTTCAGCAATGGGGACATTAGAAATCTATCGGAAGTCTTAAGACCTTTGCCCTGCTATGAGCAGGTGTCGTTTTCAAATTTATTAAAACTTTATATAAAGGTTCACTATTGTAAAGAAGCCAAAACTTAAGAACCGGTTCAGCAGTAGATTATTAAAAGTCGGAAAAAAAATTGGGCATTTTTTATTTGAACGTGATGGTATAGGACCCTTATTAAGTCTTTTCCTTCCTTATTAAGTTACTTGTATGCCATGGCGCCGTCGCGCCGTGTTTGTGTCGCCCCTTTGTAGGGAAGTCAGCGATATTTTGGACTTTCGCCAAAAAGCGAACCCTCGCTTATGGTTTATATCCTTGTTATTGAACTTATACATTTATATCATCTAAAACGAAAATTATTTTATGTGGCCTATATTATTGTTTGAACATTACAGTATTATCCTTTGCAAGAACTTCCGTTAGCACATGGTTTCATGTTGCTAGTACTTATAAATCAATTCTCTAGTTATTAGTATTTGTTAATAACTGGTAATTTTTTTATAATTGTGTAGTAGCCAAATGCCTTGGATTTATCACATATTTCTTTAATTCTATATGAGCAACTTTGATCGAAATACTTATACAATAGGTACTACTTATACGACACGTATGCCCCATATTGGGCTATGGATATTTAAGGTTTTCTATTGTATTGTTTATACTATCCTCTGAAGTTTTCTTATCACTACCGATTAATTTATCATTAAGAATAACTAGCGTGATTTGGGTGGCATTTTAATAGACCTAGGATTCTATTAGTGGCGAAAAAATCTGTTTCTCGTAAAAATACTATTGGTTCAAAAGATAATTACTTGAAAACTACCGGTATACAGAATAATATAATGGACTTGGTAGGCTGACATGTAAAACCAATTTTGAAGTGATGTGAAATTATAAAAAAGATTATTTTTTAATCGCAAAACAAACATCGGTTTTTATTTGCGGTTTGTTTAGGAGGCGGCCGATGGTTTAATATAGATTTTGAATACAACATGAATTCTTATACGTAAGGATCAATGGTAAAGGTGAAATAAAGAAAGGATTGAAAATAGTAAAAGACAGGATCGGTCATAATATTTTTATTCGCATAATATTATAATTGATTATGATACATGGAGCGCTATCACGCACCGGTCAGTTGACAAAAACAACTTGGACGTCGTCGCTCCAAAAACATTTAATATTTATTTATATTGCATCGACATTCGTTATGCAAAACCGTGGCTACATATTTACTAGTGAGATGTCTCGAGGCAGCGTCGGTCACTTGGACGTACAGACCTCGCGATACTTCGGTTCACCGCAGCGAGGCCGCCGACCGTTCGCATTTATACATATATACTTAAAATATAACAGTCAATTAGACAGCCGGATGTCCGTCCGATCAAAATATTTACATACAAACAAACGGAGCGCCTCTCACGTGCCCTTCGTGGCCACCGGGGCCGGCCCGTGCGAGAGTCGTCGGTTCACGTGACCGACGTCGACGACACGATTGCGGGGGCGGGGGCGCACGATCCGTGCCAATTTTAAATAATCTTACAACACTTCCATAATTTACGACTTAATTAAAATACCGAGAACCTAAATTCGGTGAATTCGGCGAACGTCCGTCGAGCGCTCGAGTATCGATCGAGAATGGTGCAGCGAGGCGCTCACTCGGCCTTGACCTCGGTGGCGGGTGGCGCGTCGGGTACGGGCGGCCCTTCGCCGGCCTCCTCCGCCGCCGCGTCGCCGCTCTCCTGCGTGCGCTCCACGCCGCCACCGCCGTCTGCGCAAACGTGTACGATGTCCATTTCAGTACGTACACCTCTCATCATCGTTACATTTCGAGACATCCGCGACACGGCGGGAACGTCAGAGCTGAGGCGTCGGGTACTCACTGCGCTGGTGGTGATGGTAGTAAAGATTGGGGCGCGACGCGTGCTGTGGGCGCTGGGCGGACGTAGGGGGCGCGCGGTACAGCGGTAGGGCGGGCGCGTGCGGCCGCTGAATAGGAGCGGGATAACGCGGCGCTACCATGCCGCCACGGTTCATAGCGTTGCCGCCGTTCACTCCGCTCGCTCCTCCGCCACATCGGCCATTGTTCCCTCCGGGTAACATTTGCTACAAACAAATTTTATTAAGTTCAAAACGATTGATTGAAAATATTTACGGTACCAAGAATAAATAATGTTTGTGGTCTAAAATATAACCTGTTGCTGGTGTTGATGGTGCTGGTGTGGCGTATGGGCCGGCGGCGGGTGCTGAGGGTGTGCTCCGTGCGGAGCGTGCGGCGCGTGCGGCCCATGTGGCGGCGGCGCGTGGTACTTGTGTGGCGGGGAGTGAGGTGGCTTTTGCGGTTTTGCTGCGCCTTTGGGCGTGGGAGAGGATGCGTCGCAGAGTGGAGCAAAGCCATTAGCATGTTCGTGCAACGGGCTTTTCAGCTGTTGTTGCGGCGGCGGTCTTGGTTGCGGCGGCGCGTATTGCTGCTGCAGTGGTGGAGCTCGATACTGTTGCTGTAACAAATATATAAATCTAATTTTAAAAAATGCTTCAAATTGCAGTTTGGCAGCCATTTGTGCTGCATAAAATATTGAAAATGAAATCACTATTAATAATTTCATCACTAAATACAATACCTGCATCTGCTGGACGGCGGCAGCAACGTGCAGTTGCGAGGACAGAAACTGCGAGCTGAATGCGTTGGACTGAGCGGGCTGCGTGAACTGCAGGGGGTAGGTAGGCGCGGGTGCGGCGGGTGGCTGGTACGGAGAGTAATATGACGATGCTGGTGGCGCAGGCCGTGGCAACAATCCCGGCAGTGAGTAAGGCGCTTCGCCTACAGGTCCCGAGTATCCCATGTATTGCTGCTGGAACGTATTTACGCCGCCTACTCCGCCGACACCGCCACCTTTGCTTCCTGTACATGTGAAAGAACCATATCAATGATTGACAGTTTCTTTTTACACACAGCAAAAGCAGTGTGAGAGGCTTTATTCCTAATTAATGATTTAAATGGACTTTCGTCATTTTTCAAGGTGGATGCTGCTAATTTATTTCCATATTCTTGTCTTTTTGCTTACTTGTCGCGTAAAGGGATCTTCTAATCATACGCGTAGTTGTGGGTAAAATCTAGTAAATATTTTCTATAACAGACTTTTTGTATATAAAAAAGCTAGGATTACAATTGTAGCTATTTTAACTTACAACCGAAGTCGTAGGTACAGGTAATGAGTAAAAAATAGACTATTAATGCATAAATCGCTACAAGCTTGGTCTTCTTGGTACTGGGTGAGACATGGGTAAGGAAAGTGCTCAAACTAATTACCTGATCTGCCGCTGTCCGCTGACAGTGACTGACGTTATTGTACACTATGTGTTATTTTTATGATACTTTAGTAATAGCAATAAATAATAAACACAAAGAGGGCCAAGTTTACAGCGGTTTACTAAATGATGGAATGGTATCTGCTTTACAGGTACAACATGTTCTATTAAAATAGACAATCATGTCACACTTGCAAAGAACAAGTCTGCATCTTGACAACATACTGGAAAACTGTTGGAAGTGCAAGCAGGTAATGACTTGGAAATTATAAAGCAAATGAAATACTGACCGATTGCTCCTATCTGTTGTGAAGAGGGCTTAACAGTAGCGGACATAAGAGAGTTTGATGTGCTTGAAATGAGAACTGTGCTAGGATTATTACCCAGCTGTCCTGATTGACCAAATGCCGCACCTCCTCCAGCAGCTGCCGCCTTAGAAAATGAAGGATAAAATAATAAATTTTCAGATGAAATAATTTAAAAAACATAAACATTAAGATCAAAAATACTCTTAAAATATCCACTCACCATGCGATATTGACTTGGAAGACTTTGAAACATGTCAGGTGGAGGCTGATAGTTATATGGAGCTGCTGATCCAGCACCATATGGAGTTCCCGGGAAACCCCCAAATTGACCACGGCTTTGGTCTAAGAATGCTCCATATAAGCCACCCTGCTGTGGCAACTGTTGTGAGGATCCTAGCAACTGTTGTGATGAGTTGAAATTGAAGACTGCCGGCGGTGAGGGGACAGATAAACCACCATATCCACCTTGGTACCCGACGTGATTGTAATGTTGAGGAGGCGGCGATTGTAACTGTTGAGTTGGCTTGACTTTACAAACATTAGGAGGTGCACCCGTTTCGTTGTTTGTTTCTTCGAATCCAGCAAATTGTAATTCCTCACTTCCTTCTGCCACTGCTGGCATTTCCCAAACTTTCTTTACACTAGCTATTTTTAAATTCAGGTCAGCTGCCAAAGGCGAAATTGTATTTGAGGTGCTCATGTGCGTGCCACGCGGTAACCCTAGAGTTTTTGCAGATTTATCTTCAGTTAGTTGTCCGAGATCAGAGTCAAAAGCAAAATCTAGTTTCATATCAGAAGAATCTTCAGCTTTTTGAGAGGTATCGAAAGACATCTGGAGTCCTAGAGTGCCTTCCGCTTCCGATACCGGTCTGCCGTTTTCTGCCATGATTTCTTGTATTGATCTGGGACGAGATCTAACATCTCCATTGAAAGCTAATTGCCGAGCGTCCATTTCCGAGGGAATTTCTTCTTGAGGTTTGGCAGTGTTTGCACTGGGTTGATATTTTTGTTTCAAAGCTTCAGCAGGCGGTGCAGTCTTATAATTAGTATTTTCAAATATTATAGTTTCTACAGGGGGCGTGGTCCCATCCAGAACACCAGATTTATCAGTAACAAGAACACTTGCAGTGGACACAGCCTTATTTTCTATAGGGTTTTCACCAGGGGTGCTACGTTGACTTGACTGACTCGACTTATTATCAATTACATCAATAGGTTCATCAATGTTACCACGTAATGACTGGGATATTGGTTTGTCCCAGGCATTTACCGCGGGAGGTGGCGGTGCTGCTCCTGTATCTGGTCCGAAAACAATTAGACCCATTTGCTGCTTCTGCCTCTGTTTTACAAAACGTGGTGCTAGATTAGCTTGACGCGGGCGATCATATTGTGAACTAGGTTTTCCTGAGACTGGAGCAGAACCTCGTGGATTTGATTTATCGCCTGCATTTCGACTGCTAGATCCGTTTCTACCGGCTCCTTGGTTAGAGCGAGATCTAGGCTGCTTTAAAATATTTTGAGTGTCTTCCTTTGAAGAGGTCCTAGCATCCTTTGAGTTCTTTTTGTTCCGAACTTCCTGAAAACCATCATCAACAATTTCATCATCTTTTTTGACAGCAGACATTTTGAGATCTGTCATAGCCTCTATAATATCAGTATTTTTCATTTCAAGAATATCTTTCTTTGCTCCTTGAGCATTTCTATTATTATTTTGTCTGTTCCCAGAATTCTGATTTCGTCCACCTTGACTTTTTTGAGATTGACTTGATTGTCGTCCTCCTATGGATCGACGACGGGCACAAGCACCGCCGCTTTCGGAATGTTCGGACGTGGTCTCCCAATTTTCGTCTTCTCCGCTTTGGGGTCCACCGGTACCTTTGGGACGTCTATCACGCCCTCTACCGGTCGACGAGCCGGTGCGGGGTTTATTACCCTTTGCTTTGTCATCTATCGAGTTATCCTTATTTTCCTCACCATCTTTAACAGCTCTATTAGCTTGGCTAAAAGGACTTTTAGTATTAGGAGGTCCGTAACCTGCAACTCTCTTAGCGGGCGCTGGTGGTCTGGAGGTCCCTTGGAAACCACCTCGTCCACGTCGGGAAGGTTGTCCACGCGGTGCAAAAGGTTCTCTGTTTTCCATATTATCAACTACAGAAGCTACTTGGTCTACGGGTGGATTAACTATATCCTCTGGTCTCTCAACCTTTTTAGGTCCTCGAGGACTACGCGGAGCCTTGCGACGTTCTTTACGTTGCGTGTTCGCCGCTCCATCCGTAGACCCGTCTGATTCACTAGCTCTATTATTCGACCGTGAGCTACGATGCGAGCGTCGCCCGCGAGATTCACGTGACCCCCAACCTCTACTATAAACGTTGTAGCCGCCCCCACCATATCCTCTTCCTTTCTTTTCAGATCCAGAGCCACTAGATTTTCTTTCGATGGGTTCTTTATCTGGTATTCTGTTCAATAGCTCATTATTAATCCTTTCATTCTTTTTCTCCTCTATAGTCCGTTTTTGACCATCTATAATTCCTAGACTTGGGTCAAGTAGATGTGCATCATTAGGTTTTGTTCCTGCAGATGAATCACTACCAGATTTAGAAGCTATTGATTCAGATTCTATTATTTCGTTCTCGGTCTTTTGAGCGGGAATTATTGGTTTACTTTGTGTTGAAATTTGATCTATGGATTGTAGCAAAGGTTGAGTTGTAATCGTGGGTGTGTCATTTTGGTGAATTAACTTAATTGGTGGTGAGTTAACTGGTTTTATTTGATTTTCAAGAAATTGTTGAGGTTGATTAGTGGTCATTACATTTTGTCCCTGAACACTATTAAACAAATGGACTTGGGATGTAGCCTGATTATGGTTATGCTCTGCATTAGCATGGAAATTTTGATTGCTTGTGTTATGATTGTTTTGATATTTATGTGTATTTTGTAATGCTTGATTGTAAGAGTTTGCAATATTGTTGGTTGAACTGCTTAGTTGTTGTGGTTGTATAAAAACAGCTTGTGGTATTACAACAGATTGAGTTTCTGAAGATTCAGGGTCCTTTGAGTCCTTAACAGCTACGATTTTTTCAGTTTCTTTACATGTTGAAACTATTTCAGAAAGTTTTGAGATTGATTGATTTTGCTCTTCTTGGGCAACTTCAGCCCATGACGTTTTGCTAAAGTCCTTTTCGGAACATTCATGCTGGGGTGTATTAGAGAGTGGAGATACTCGTATTTCTGAAACTAGAGTAAGAGATACAGGAATATCAGTGGTGGCAAATGGTTCTGTAAGACCTATACTTTTTCTTTCAAATACTTCCGTCAATTTATCAGCAGCAGTTCTATTTATGTTTTCTCCAGAGTTCTCCATCGATTTTCTTTCACCGTCTGTTCTTCTATCTTTGTAGTCAACAAAATCTTTATAGGAATCTTTACAATTAGATCTATCCAACTCTTTGCCAGATCTATCATAATCTTGCATTTCAGATCGCCACTGTGGTCCAGACCCGTCCTTATCTCTTCTCAATTCATCTTCACGGTCTGAATAATCCCTGCAAATATTAAGAATTATAAAAGTTAAATAGTATAATACATTCCTTTCATATATTTAGGAATGACATGATTTTCTGTAATATTTGCACTGTAAAAAATGTCATACATCAGTTTTTTTAGTTGCATTTTCACCGAATTTCTTGATACTTGGTAAACTATCCTATAATTCTTTATAAAATCCGACATTTCCCTGACACATATTCAAATATATTATAATTTGGCAAATCATTTGTAGATTTAATATGGATTATTTTATCCAAATCTATGAGGTCACATGCTTTTATCTTAAATTTATAAAACAACTTTTTGTTAGGACAGTTTTTAGATGGACAAATTTTTCAGTGACTTTATAAAATATATAAAAATACATTATGTATGTATAGTGGTACAAGTTCAGCAAAATTCAGCAAAGTATACCTACCGTGAATAAGAGCGACGTCCGTTATGCTGTCCATGCCGTGGAGGGTTATATGATTGTGGCTCCTGGCGCCGCGGCGCTGTTTTTCCCGAAAATGCCCAACCTTTATGCTGTTCCTCTTGTTGCCTGCTTTGTTGCTGCCGTAAAAAACGTGGAGGCATGTTTGCTTGAAAATTTTTTGAAAATGCTGGGTTGGATTGATCGCGGTCGCGATCTCTATTATAGTCCCTATCTCTAAAATCGCGGTCGCGATCCGACCTTTCTCTGTCCATACGCTCACGATCGCGGTCCCTGTCTCTATCAGCCCGTTCTCTGTCTCTCTCGTATCTGTCACGATCCATCCGATCTCTATTATCGTTACGATCCCTGTCACGTGTATCACATTTATCTTTGTCATTTTCTTGGCGATCTCTGTTTTCATTCCTACCCCTATCTCTGTTTTCATTTATCCGATCTCTGTCGCGATCACGTTCTCGTTCTCTATTTTCGAACCGTTCCCTATTATCTACGCGTTCTCGGTCTCTGTTTTCCACACGATCTTTATCCCTCAGGTCTCTGTCCCGTACGTCGTTCCGTGATTCTTTGAAATTTGAATCCCGATCACGAGCGTCCATTCGTTCCTTGTCTCTATTTTCCACCCTGTCCCTGTCTTTATTATCAAACCTATCCTTTTCTCTAGACTCACTATCTCTTTCTCGATTATCATTGCGGTCTCTCTCGTGTCTTTCTGTACGAGCATCTTTCGCTGGCTGCGGAGCCGATGTATCACGCAGTTGTCTACGCTGCTCTTCTTCTTTACGTTGACGTGCGCGAGCTACGGCTTGAGCAACTTCATTATTTTGTTTCTGACGCCGTTCTGCCCACAGTAAGTCTTCATCACCAGGCTCTTGTATTTTAGGATCGTTACGTTCATTGTCCATGGGTGTCCGGTTATTATTGTTTTTAGAAATGGATTTACTTGTGGGTGCTGAGGACTCACCATCAGAGAAGTCCAATTTTTGACTGAAAAGAACAAATAGTGTTGCAATCATTTGAAAATCAGTTATTAAAGTACTCCTCTCATTTTTTTAAATGACAATATTGTACTATACAACTCACTCATAATCGATATCGTCATGTTGTGCCCATCCTGCATCGCGAGAGATATCATCTAGAGATGAAATTTGTTCTTCGCGTAAGATGGGTCGAGCGGTTAGAACCTCAACGGCTCGGGGAGTAGCAGGCTGTCGCGGAGCTTGTCGCTGGCTCCCATTATTATTGCTAGCAGTGTTTCCTCCGCTGCTATTATTACTTCTGTTATCCCGAAATGTGCTTAGTGTCCCTGGCACAAGCCCACTACTGCTGCTACCTTTCATCAGCTAGTCAAAAATAAATAATCATTTGTTAAATATAGCACATAATTAAAACATGCCAAAATGTAATATGAAAAATAACCAAGTAACATTCGTATCTAGATAAAGATTGGCATTGAAACAATTCAAGCACAAATTACAATCTAGATGGATTTTTAATCTGATGGGGCAGTTGTAACTCAAATCTCAAAGGATATGATATAGGTGGTTGAAATATGATTAATAAAGCTTTTAATTTTGTTTATGATGAAACATTTTACTAAACAAAACAGAAAATTAGTATGCTGGCTTTACGTAAGCATGTTTTCAAACTCCATATTATTCATTTTACCAAGTTTATATTAGTGTCCAAATTGCATTTTCAATAATAAGTTGGTTTCATCTTTGCAGAACAAATAGCATTTATATTGACATCACCCACTCTACAAAATATTAATGCAGTCAGAAGCTAGCAGATCGGCTTGGGCGATACACAGCAATCTTTCAGGCTTTCAAACTATACTGTATCTCGTTGGAATGTAATTCCTACATCCAACATTGTAAGTGAAAAAACATTTATTTTATTCAGTAATTGAAAACTGTACGCACGAAGGATGGCAGAATTGCACGGTAAGCGGGTGTCTGCTGTGAAGCAGGCGTCGAGGCGGGCGCGGCGGCGGGTGACGATGTAGTTTCTTGCCGAACGCCGACTGTACCACCGCACGTCCAGCTCCCTTCCGCTATTAAGTGTTAAAAAAGGTATATCATATGATATTGGTTGATACAAAGAATACAATGTAGTTGTATATTTTAATTAGTTCTTCAATAAATTCTTACTTTGTGGTCTGAGTTGTGGCTGTGAGCCATGCTCTGCAGAGCGGTGTGAGGGTTGAGCAGAAGCTGCTAAAGAGGGAAATTCGTTGGGGAACCGAGACAGAGATGGTGGTGGTAGGGCTCCCCATCCTCCTGAGGCTCCTCCCGCAGTCACACCACTGTTTGACGTTATTGTCTGAAATGATTATCTACGATCATATTGCAGTATAAATAAAAAAGTGCCTTTTAGTGCAAATGAATATAAAAGTAGCTGTACCCCTTATAATTTCCCACACAGATTTCACATCCAAATCTATTTAGTAGGTCCCAAAATATTTTTCAGTCTACTAACACACAATCGAGAAATTTACATAATGTTGTGGGGAGATCTGGATAAAAGAATGTTATGTTCATTATCAGGCTTCAAATTATCTCCATAACATTTTTCATTACAACCGGCCGAGTAATTAAACAATGAAAGCCTAACAAACAGACAGTTTCCTTTGCATTTATAATGTTTGTATGGATACATATAACAACTAATATTTGTTATACTTTGTGCCAATAATTTGTCAATTTCAAGATAATTTATCTAGGACATATTTTTTTTTCCATTCCAATTTTAATGTTAATAGTGTGTTCATCATAAAATACTATTCAATTTAAACAATCTTATGTCACTGTTTTCCCTCTTATTTGAGTTTATTCTTAACAGCTTTTATTATTGTTATCCTTTAAATAACTGTTTAGATATTGTAATGTAAAGGTTCATCGCATTTCACATTATTATCAGTTTAAAAATCAAGCTAAAATGTCTGTACTTGCATTGTACGACACCTGTGGCGGTATGTGTACTCACCGTAGTTTGAGATGTACATGTTGGTGGTGCCGATGCAGTTGTAGTAACAGTGGAAACAGAGCTGAAACAATTATGAAATTTAATTGATCCTCATTAAAATAACAATCCTTCACTCCATCTTTTTTGCTGCAAAGTTTAGAATTAGATTTAGAAATTGCCTATAGGGTATTCTATTTGCTTATTGATTGCTATCTTGACTTATAAACATAAAATCCATTGGAGAAATCTATTTTACAAATATTGTTAATAACAATTTGTTTTTCATATATATATAATTATATATATATCTGTGTAGGTCAATATAACTCTAATGATTGAAGTTCCAATGCAACAAGATCCACCCAAGAAATGATCCATCTACTGCTAGTGCAGAAATTACAAAAATACTTACTTAGCGTTTGTATCTTGACCAGTTTCTGTTTTTAAAGAAGGTAAATTGGCTGGTGGACGTCTGGCAGAGGGTACTTTTCCGAGAATTTGCATTCCATGTTTACGGCTTAGTTGAGCTTTTACTGATGATGGTTCAGAGTTCTCGTTCTGTAATGTATGAATGAATATACCAGAAAATTATTACACTGAATTAAAATGTCTCACATGTCATAAAATAAAAAAATTAAAAAGTCATTGAAGGCGTCAGACTATAATAATATTGAGTTTTCTCATTGCTTTCATAAGGAAGTTAACAATGCCATTCAGTAGAATTCAGATAGGTAAAACAGGTAAGCACATTGAAGGTCACTACTAAATATAATTTATTAATGTGTTGTGTAGACACAATTGAAAAATATATTCAAAATGAGAAGATCCAATTTAAATCTTTTACTGACTCTCAACTCAATAGTAATTAAAAGCATAGGTATGTGCATGGAATACTTCTTAGTAGGTCATAAAGAAAAATGACCTACTAAAAGGATATGATATTATGAACCTTAATTGTGGCATAATTAGCAACCAGTTTGTATTGTCTACATGACAATAAAATATATTTATGATAGGAGTAGTGCATAAAGAGAAGTAAATTTGTATTATGTTCTAACAATAACAATCTTTAATTATGACATTATTTAGGTTAATGAGACTTTCTATTCTTTACGAGATTTAGCAATGCTGTCAAGATTTCAATACACCCACAAAGTGTTGATGGATTTAATGTGTGAAACTTACCTTGTTAGCGCAGTAGAGACTATTGATGTCCAACTTCTGATACTTTTGCTTGCCGGACGTCGGCTTGCTCTGCGCCGTAGTGCCTCCGCCGCCCGGCGTCGAGAGTGCAGACATGCTGCGATGTACACACCATCAGGAGGTCACCCTCTCACCGACCACCAACTGCGACCAGTGCAATCACTCTTTGTATTTTTTACTTCAGTACTGCAATACGTCAAACTACCATCGACAATCACTACAAAGAATTGGCCTTCGATTTTACTCTCGCTCCTTTTAAATTCACGATATTATACAATTTAACGACTCAATGCATATTTCATTGTACACGCACTTCGTAAAGATGTTCACAAATCACTTAAAGAGAAGTACACTTTCACAGCACTGACGATAGAACAAATTAGAGCCCTGCCCTCTGAAGTATATTGACGTGTTCGTGTTACATCCGTACGTAGAACGGACGCTGGATCGATGACTACAATTTTGATACTTCAAATACTGGTCAAGTCCTGTTACCTTCAGATGTACAACTAGAATTCTACCTAGAGTAACGGTATTAAAAATTATATTCAGACAAACGGTAAATAACAAACCAATTTTATTGCTATACGAAAAATAACAATAGCAAAATAAACATGTACCTTGGTCCGTTATACTGGGTTATATGATATTAAGATTATCTAAGCTCAAATGCTAATTTATTACAAGCAGATTACTTTAGATTTTTTCTATATTCTACACTACCAAAACTTATATCACTTTATTTAAGATGGCGTCTCCAAAAGACGATCTCCTTCACAATCAATACTGTGACGTCACAAAGACGCGACACAGCGCACTCTACAATGAAACATTGCTTAACATTGTTGCGTTCAAGATAGAGGAAATTATTGTCTAATATTTAACACATTCACATAAAATATTATATTTATGGTCGCATTGCTAGGTCATGTAAGTAATACCTGAATCTTAATTTTATTTGATCAAAGTACAAAAGTATTTTTCGATTGGTTTTTAGATTTCCGTATGTACCTATAAGTTCAATACCTATATATCCGGAACTTAATATATAATCACTTAATACCTGGCAGCAAATAATGATTAAGTTTTATAAGATTTTCAGAAAAAATAAAATGGATGAGAACTTGAGCATATTAAGCTTAATTACTATTTATTTAATGTTATCTTCAGAAGTCATCACTTTAATTTTAATCGTAATTTTACAAAAGAAAAAAAAAACTAAATATTGGATGTTATAATAGTCAAAACTTAACACGACTTTATTTTGTTACTAATTCAATTGCACCGATTTAACTCTTCTAATCTTGTTTTTTCACTGTGAAACCCCTTTTGACGTCCCATGGTTGCTGATGTTTAATCCATCTTGCTGTTCCAGTGCGAGGATTGACGGAGAATTGGCAAAAAATATATTGAATGTTCTATTATTGCAAATAATAGAAGAAACTGTAATTTCCATATGATATGAGCTATATAAGGAGAAAAGTTATGCTAGTAAAACGGATGAAATAGTTTGAAATAAAGAGCCCATTCTGAAAGACCGTAGTCACTTAGTAAAACAAATTACGACTACTCTATTTTAAGCGTACCAATTGACAAATCAAGCGTACCTATATTTTGTGTAAATCACTACCTATTTTATCCTGTTATATAACACCAACTGCACATCGTTCCTACGGTAATTGTTATATATATATGTATATGTGTTGCAACATACCTACTTGAAATACTAGATTTCCTCAAATGTTGCTGAAAAATAGTTAGTAGTGCCAATGTTATAACGACATTTTACAAAAATGTCTCAATGATTGGCTTTTTCGTAACACTGAAGGCGTTTGTATAATATCCCTATACAGATGTTATATAACGACATCTATGTAGGTCTCATCAAGTCCTCTATATTATGAGCTTTGGCTTTCGCTCAGTTCACGCTTGCGCACTGCAACGCCTCGTATATTGATGTTCGAAAAATCAGTAGGCGAGTGAAGATCTGCGAAGAAGTTCATAAAACGAAGAGCGTTTTAGTTAACCGGCAGCCATGTCGGGTAATATAGGAATGGAACAATTGATTCCAATTGTTAATAAACTTCAAGATGCCTTTACTCAGCTGGGTGTTCATATGCAGTTAGATTTACCACAAATAGCAGTGGTAGGTGGTCAATCTGCTGGAAAAAGCTCAGTGCTCGAGAATTTCGTCGGCAGGTATGTAACTCAATTATAATACCATGAATAATCCTTTATATTTCAGGGATATCTATATTTTCGTTTTCTAATTGCTATAAAATTGCATTTGTTTCATTAAAATAGGTTTAGGGATAAATGACGTTTTAACGTTAAAATAAAAATCATAAATAAGGTGTATACATGTGGTTAAGCTGATTTATTACATTCATTATATGTACTTTTTCAATTTAATAGTGATAATGTAATAAAATATTTCATTTTATATACAATACTGCGCACTCGGGTCTTACATAATAATGAAATATCAAGTAACATATGCAAATTTATCGTAAGTGTGTGGAACCAGTCCTATTTTTTATTTTAATACTAAATAATGAAGATATTTATTACTAATAAAGTTGTATTTTAAAAATACTACGATCGCATGTCTGCCCTACATTTGATGCGCATGTCACGCAGTATTGATCTCGTAAATCTCGAATCATCTTTGTTTTTGATTGGTAGTATCTGGTAACTTTGAACAACACAAATACAGTAGTGGTATATTTTTATAATGTTTCTAATACTTTTAAAATTGAAAAGTATAATTATTTCGTAAAATATAATTTCGCTTATGTTCATTGAGAAATTTAGAAAAATGTTAAACGGAACGTATCGTTACCTTAACCACCCACCCACCACCATATTGAAAAATAAATTAGTATATCGATGTTGTGAAGGATAGATGATGAGCAAATAATTTGTGTTTTTGAGGTGTAAAATTTACGTTAGGTATAAAAATGTCTGGGAATTTCGGAATGCAGCAGTTAATTCCCATAGTGAACAAATTACAAGATGCATTTGTTCAAATGGGAGTGCACATGTCTTTAGATCTTCCACAAATTGCAGTTGTGGGTGGTCAATCCGCAGGAAAAAGTTCGGTGCTAGAAAATTTTGTAGGCAGGTGAGCATTTTGGCCCAAAAAGTCTAGTCGGTACTAACTAGAAGCTTACAAAAAAACACTACGTAAGACATTAACATCTTATCGATCTGGAATATTTGTTTCCGTTGTGTATGTCAATTGAAACATTTGAGATAATATCCTGAAAAATGATTTACATGAATAGGGCTATTGCTACTCGGTTACATTTCTGTTCATAAATGCTTTGGTATTAGATAGGACATGCGTATTACTAATGTATCAATTTTAAACAGCAACGAAATGTTTTATATAATCCGATCTTTTCATTAGGAAAAATTTAAACTTAGAGGTTTCACTTTAAAAGAGAATAAGGCATTATAAGGTGTTTAAAAATTGCAGCACCTTTTAATGTAACAAGATTGCTTATAAAAGAGTTTTAGTATTTTTCTGAGACAACCTATTGTATTTTTTTAACTAGTATGATAGTTTATTAACATTGTAAGTCTTGTGTTATCAAGTACTAATTGTTTTTACTACTGACAAAATGAGTTTATCAGGTTTATTTTACTCTTTTTTTATTCTTCTCTTTTGTCCTATATCCATTTTTGTTGCT
Organism: Agara michaeli; assembly: GCA_018245675.1. Classification (NCBI taxonomy): domain Eukaryota; kingdom Metazoa; phylum Arthropoda; class Insecta; order Lepidoptera; family Hesperiidae; genus Agara; species Agara michaeli. The sequence continues at coordinate 21,218 of DWDX01000489.1, forward strand.
TCTCTTAGATGCTTCCCAAAACTGGATTTATCTGATTACCTAAGGGTGGCCTAGATTATGATATGACATATATAACTGAGGAGTGTTCTTATTGGGGTAAATAATGTATTTACACAGTATAAAGTATTTGCCATAGCTTTGTAATATCAAAGCTAAAATTAAGCAATTTTAAATTATTATTAATGGGGCAAAAAAACTTTATGGGCTATTAAGTATAGGAAAAGAGGAAATAAATGATTCCTTTATAGAATATTATGCTATTTAGATTTATTGGGTCAAATCAAATGGGTTCATTATGAATGTAAGTGTTGCGTGGAACAGTCACAATTGAAATAAATTTGCAAAACTCAAGTTGTTGACTTTTATTATTAATCACCGCCTAAACACTAATGAGTTGTATAGAATCTATATATAATTAATTTATAGCCATCGTAAAATATGGTCTGGATATTACTCTAAATAATATTTTGTTAGAAAACAATGTAATTATCACAAATAAACAGCATGGCCTGAATTATTATCTACAGTCTTATCACATGCCAAAACCACTGTATACCTTAAAATAACTTTTGTTATAGCAATAACCTTTCCTTTGTTCCACTGTGAGCTTCTGAAATGGTGTGCTGGTACTGATGGATTGCCATCAGGGATTTTCTGCCAATGTGTATTAAATTGAAAATTATCGAGTGCCCCTAAGTAGTTTGAAAAAATTACATAACGATATTAACCAATAACTCCTTTAAGGGTAGATTGTATGATAGGAACATTTTGAAGAAAAATGGCTATCAGTGGTTAAAATGTTCAGATAAGCATCACACTCTGGTTTGGTAAACATTTCAAGTTGTATACAATACGCACATATATTATAGCAGTTCCAACTGAATTTAAAACTGTCATTGAATCATTAGATTGTATTAAAGCTCTTCTGTACCCTGGCAGTCCATAATTTAATTGTAATCAATTTGGTTCATTATAGGTTCACTGTACGAACCAATTAGTACATTCTGTCCTGGCAGCTATTTACAGGAGCCGCGTGATCTTGGCTTTTAATTTAACTGATATAATTCAGTACTTTGGTAGCTCCGAGGAGTGCGTGCGTGCTCTCAAATCACTAGTCAATAAATAAATGTTTAATTCAAATTCAAATCGTTTTATTCATTATAATTAATGAATTATTCCGTGAAAGCCTTTAGCTTCAGATGGTGTAAGATTTAAATTACATTTAAAAGCTGAACTATATTTATAGACTGAATTAAAAATAATTAATCATAGAAATAGGGCTTGTCATTTTTTCTTCTGTTTAAAAATAAAATAATGTAAAAATGAACATGGGTTGAACGGATTGAATTTTATGTGTTTTTAGTGTCCATGAGTCATGAGAATGATTCAATAAATTAATGAGTTTACAATTTATTTAATGTACTTAATTGGAACTTGTTCATTTCATGAATCACTTCATACAAACCAAAACATCCGGTAAACAACCAAAAAAAGCGGTACAGCTGTCAAACTGGCCGTTTGCATGAAAGGACCTCTGCAACCACTGTTTACTAAGACTAATGGAATGGTTCTGTTAGTCTGAATTAGTTGAGTTTCTAATAAGTGCTTTCAAATCAAAGCTTATTAATTATGGTAATGAGAATGTTATTTGGTTTAATGGGTTTACGCGAATAGGACTGTTAGTAAATTTATTCCAGTTAGTGTGTACCTATGTAACGTATGTTAGTGTGAGTATAGTTAGTATTGGATAGTATATGTGCTGTTAAAGGTTGATCACAGATACTTGCTACTCTTGGGATTTGAGTGATCACATCTAATAGGTGTGGTGGTAACCCCCGGAGACCATGTACAAGTTATATGACTTGGGATGTGTTAGAATTTGAATACATGTAGCCAACATGTGGTTGCAGGAATACCACTGTGCAAATATCGGAAGTAAAGCTAAAAATGTTCTACCATGCCGATTAGATAGAACATAGGTCGTCCCAACAGTCAATGGAGGTAGTATCACAGGAGCTTCACGGGAAGGAGGAGGTTCCGGAAGCTAAAGCTGATCTAAATTTAAGGTTAAACTTCTGTAGCGACCCTAAAATAATTTGGTAAACATATAACTTTATGTGATTTGAAATTGACATTGTGTCCCTGCAACAAATATATATTCAACCTCAAAGGTAACTAATGCTTTGCCTGTAAAAGTTCGGAGATATCAAATATAAGTTTATAAAGTCTTTTGTTAATATATGTAGAAATTTTAAGTCGTAGTATGAAAAGAGGGATTATGTATAGTGAACAGTCCTAGTATTCGGTTTCTTACAGCCTAGCGTGTATATAACTTATGAAACTATTTCAGGGACTTCTTGCCTCGAGGTTCCGGTATTGTCACACGGCGTCCTCTGATCTTGCAGCTCATCAATGGCGCTGCGGGTAAGCTAACATTTTATTCTTACGTAAATTTACATCATATTACTTTGAGCTAAAATTGGTCGGTAAATGAGACGATTAGCGGGTTTTTCGCTTAAGTTTGTTAAATTTTCACAAACAATTGCATGATCATTAACCTTCAGTTATACATGTGCACGAGTAACTAATTGTCTGAGTGTGTTAACGTTTTAATGTTTGTAATTGCCTCCATCCGGCGTTCTTTTCGGCGTGTAATGATTCTTTGTATTATCCGCCCTAGTTTGTAGAGTACTATCTTTGGCACATATGACAAGAACAAGCCGGTACCCATAATCGCTACGTGGATTATATTTTGAGATCGACCGAAACAGTTTTTTCAGCCGAAATCGAAACCGAAACCGAACTTTCGGCCTCGATCTCAGTTTCGGCCGAAATCGAAACCAAAACTTACTTAAATCATATTTAAAATTTCTAAATATTTTATTTTCATTTTATAATATCATAAACAGTGGTCGGAATTTCGGAGTAATTCTGAGCGCTTTCATCATAAACATGGATATGCCAATCAAATTGTACAGGATTTATAAAATTCAGCACGATAATTGACGAACACTCGAGTTTCGGCGCGGTAGAAAGTTTCGGCTATTTTTTGGCGGAAACCGAAACTAAGACCGAAACTAGATTTCTTGGCCGGGACTGGCCGAAACCGAACTTTCGATTGGTCATTAATTATATTACAATAGGAAAGGTGTGCTTAATGTATCTTCGTTATACAAAATTCTACGCTAAATCCAAGTTGCTTTGTTCATTGTTTCTAATTTAGAGCTATTTATGGTTTATATTGAGTGTTGATCGTTAAAGTCGTTTCAGAATCACACAACAAATAGTTACATTAAACATTTGTTACATTCATTTGATAATGAAGCACAATATTTGTATCTTTTATTTTAAAAAAATGTACACGCCGTTATTAACATTGAAAATAATTATTTTCCCACTAGAATATGCGGAGTTCCTGCACTGCAAGGGCAAGAAGTTCACAGATTTCAACGAGGTGCGCGGCGAGATCGAAGCCGAAACAGACCGCATCACCGGCTCCAACAAAGGCATCTCGCCAGTACCAATTAATTTGCGTGTCTACTCGCCTAATGGTATGTTATACATATTTATGTATATATACTAGCTTTTGCCCGCGACTTCGTCCCGCCCCCGCCGCAAAAAAATTAATTATTTACGAAATCACCTTAGAAACATCAAAAATAACAGTATTTCTCAGCTATATAATGGATATTATTATACATATAAACCTTCCTCTCGAATCACTGTCCATTATTGACTTTGTTTTATACTATGTAGTGATTTGTGTTATGTCTAAGCAAGATTGGTACACCGTTACATCGAAATTTAAACTGAAAAATATATCAACAACCAGTTCCTCTAAATACCTTGCAAATAATATCTGTTCGGTTTTATGAGGCACTTATTTAACAACAAATTGTTATAAATTTTATATATTTACTTGATTTATTGTACAATACTTGTTTAAAACTTTTCATTATTCCAAAAACGTTCTACGATTTTGCTTAAATGTAAGTCTCGATTACATCGTTTATGTTTAAACGAAAGAACATAGTCTTCAGTTTGTTAAATTAACCTGCCGTTCGACGTGCATTGCCTGAGCGAACAACATTAGGATTTTTTCTAAGATACGATGAGATAATTACGATGGACTGAGTCATATGCCTTCTGCGTTGTTCTCGTGAAGATCACCTCACCGTCTCAGACAAATAGCCGACCTTAAAACATTGCAAACAAAATACAAATATCCGTTTTTAAAGTGTGCAGTTGCTATCTTGTATACAGTCATCTTACGTCGCCTCTGAGGTTGACAGGCTAAGCGTGTTAAGTATAAAATGTTCATGTTTTTATCGTCTTGCCTTCGATTTTTTGAGCTCATTCACTTTCGTGTTTACTCTGTTAGTCAGGTATACTAAGTAGGCATAGACAAGGCAAGGAACTACGTTTGTCAGAGATAAAGACGGCTGTTTACAGCGGTGATAGTTGTTTACTCGCTAAACCCCGTAACCTTGTTAGCGATTACTCGCATCGCAGTACGCATCGGAAATACTTTAATAATAAATTATTTCACCTTCAATCAATTCTATTTATTTGCCACAACTACAGGTGATCATTGAATTATTATTATTTGAATTAATAGTGGAATTACGCCTAATGCAACATTAATTACTTACTACAAGTTTACAGAAAAAAAATGTTATATGATTAAATTATAGTCGTATCACACACATCCTTGTCGCCATTGCCTAGAAGGTATTTTTTATTTACTCGTGTCCTGAAATCGACTAATATACCAATTTTCAAGTCTGTACTACCTCGGAAAGTGCCCCATAATAGTAATGAATCTATCGCATACTTATTGGAATACTGACTTAACTCAAAAAAGACGATTTTTGGGAAATCGTAAAAGAAGATGACTGCTTCGTTGGTCAGGCGGTTGCTAGCGCGACTGCCGATCGGGAGGTCCTGGGTTCAAATCCCGGGTTGGGTACTGTTGGATTTTTCTAA
>DWDX01000490.1:0-26184 GCA_018245675.1 Agara michaeli
AATTTAGTTTTGTTAAAAATTGTTTTCTCGCAAAGTGAAATGTAAATTTCTTTGAGAAAAATAAATTCTTTGACCCCTAAAATGAGTTATACTATTTCGCCACTTTTTGACTGGAACAAACAAATGAAAGCGTGACAAAATTGCATTTTTCAGGTGATATACGGACGCACCGGTATGACCTCTCAGCACCGGTGCTCCGTTTTACACCACAACGCAAACCCGTCCTGGTGTGACGAGGCAAAGATTCGTCTGCCCGCGACCATCACGACACAGCACCACTTGCTGTTCACCTTTCACCACATTTCCTGCGATCTTGCCAAGAAAAATGATACCAATGTCGAAACTTGTATAGGGTAATATGCTTAGTTCATTTACAATCGTTTTGCTATATTTGTTTGTGATAATCAAATTTAATCTTGTAAACCTTGTAACCTCTTTAAGTTCACAACTTTCACAATTTTGCAGTTATGCCTGGGTTCCATTGATGAAAAACGACAAATTAGTCGATGAAATAGTGAGCTTGCCTATCGCCACGCACTTGCCTTCCGGTTATCTTTCCATCCAGCCTCTTGGTTTGGGCAGAGGGGTGAGTTTTACATTTTATACTGTTATCAAATACAGTAAAGTGTCATAACCACAATCAACATGGAAGCCAATGAAGAACAACGTAATAAACATAAATAGTTCTGTGAATTACAATTACTTTATTCTTACATGTAGTGTTGGTATCACAAGTAAATATTATAGTTTATTTTTTTCCGTTTTCCAAGATGGAACTTTTCCTTTTGCTATCTCATTATCAACAGTTCAGATTTTCATTGAGAAGTAATAGCTAGCATTACTGCTTTACTTCAACGAGTTTCTCTTGACAGAATTGCGGTCCGGAAGTGGCCTGGGTGGAGGGTGAGAAGCCTCTATTCCGATGCCAGCTGGTGCTGGACTCGACGGTGGCGACCCGCGACGGTCCCCTGCACGCGTTGTTCAGCCACATCGAGCGGCTGCAGCGTGCCGCGTCGCCCGCCACGTCGCCGGCGCCGCCACCGTGGCCCGAAGTCTGCAACGCGCTCAAGGCCGCGCACGCTATCGACCTGTCCTCGCTCGTGGCCTTCCTGCCTACCATATTCAATCAACTGTTTGAATTAATGGTCAGTTTTACAGTTTAGTGCATAAGGATAGGGACAGACAAAAACAACAACATTTAGTAGTTATTATCGACTAGCTAGTCTGTTAGGCCAGTACCTGACTGCTGAGGGGGGAGGGGGGGGATTGTGGGTTTAATTCCTACCCAGAATTTTTTTTTAGTAACCTGATTTCTGCCTATGTGTGTGTTCAAAAAATTAAATTTATAATTCGTTTCTGAACTGTCTAATCACCATACAACTGGCTGCCCCTAATTTTATATCAGATGGCTGTATTATAATATTCCCGTAATATTTTTTTACACATAATTAATTGAATTTACAGACTTTTGAAAAGGGATACACAGTCGACATAGGTCATCAAATTGTAAAACTGATCGTACACTTTGTTCACCTGATACATGATTATGGCAGAAAGGACTTGTTGGACAGTTACGTAAAGGTGAGTCTGTGAAATTTTATTTTATATGTGTGCTATATAGTTGTACAATTTACGCATACTATTTATTTGCTATAACCAATTAAATTTTTACTCCTTTTTTTAAATGTTTTGCTGTGTGAAGGGTATAATCTCATATGACAATGAAAGAATTGAAGTTTATTTATTTTTTAGTACGTCTTCAACTGCGTGGAATTTAAACTTCATACAGTTTTAACGGCGCCTCTGTATCGTTTTGTTGATTCCAACCAGCAGGACTTTTTATTGGGACACAAGTTTATGCAGTATTCGGGCTTTTTCTTCGACATTATTATTAAAAGTATGGCCCAATACCTCATCAACACCGGTAGAATAAAAGTAAGCAAAATTTATTTATAAACTTTATAAACAAATTTACAATTTGTACTCCAACCAGTTTGTAGCTAATTATCCGCCTAAGTATTATTATAATTGGATTTTTCTCTGTTTTAGATGTCTCGCCATGAAAGATTCCATACGGATCTCCTAGAGAATATTGACAGATTAGTTACTATTGTTGAGCCGTCCTATATCTTACAACAGCCAGTGCAAACCCATATTTTTAACAAAAATCTAGCTCTATTTCTTAAAGTAAGTATAAGTAGCAGTATAGCAAATTATTTTATAAATGAATTTAACCCAAGTTAGTCTCCCATCCGTCAGTATATCCATCCTAATGTATGAAATGTAACATTTTCAGTCATGCCTCTCGTTTATGGATCGAGGTTTCATTTTCCGTCAAATCAAAAAGTATTTGGAGAAGTTTAAAACGTGTGATCCAAAGGCTTTGTTCGATTTCAAGTTCACCTTCCTGCAGACAATCTGTTCCCACGAACATTTCGTATCGTTTAATTTGCCACTACAAGCAAATAAATTGAATAGAGATAGTGATGAAGGTCAGTAGATCGTTGATTCGAATAGTTTTTCTGTTGTCGTTTTTTTGTATCGTCTTATTGCATGGTAATTATGTTTCAGATCCCGCTAAATTAAAGCTTTCCGATGAATTCATAATGAGACATTTTCTTGCTGGCACCTTGCTGAAGCAGGTATGATGTGAGATAGATAGGAAAGAATTGTATGTCAATGTATGCATCACTTGCACATGCGCCCTCATTTTACAGCTGTCCATTGATGGTACTGACTACTTACTATGCTGTTTGCCGTGTCTTTTTAGTAAAAAAAACATAATATAGTTCATATTGTAACCTGGCAGCAATAGAATAACGATATGACAAACTGCAGGTCGAGCAGTCACTCCGCGAGGCACCGCAGAAGCGGCGCAGCGCGCTGGGTGCCCTGCGCGCGCTGCTCACTAAGCACGAGCACGACCCGCGCTACCGCTCGCGGCAGGCGCGCGCCCGCCTCGCGCACCTCTACGCACCCTGGCTGCCCGTCACGCTGGGCGAGTACTCCTTACACTCACACCTCACTCATTTCTATTGATTGATTCATTCCTATTTGATAGTGCAATGCAAATAGATTTGTATCACTACTCACCTCAGCAGCATTGTGATCACTGTATTGGTGAACTTTTATCCTCGATTCTTAACATTTAAAATCGATATGGAAATGCAATCTTTTAATGTTTTTCACACTCTGGTATAAAGATAACTATGATACAATTTAAAATGTGAAGCTATAATTATTTCTGACATTTATAACAGTATCGATATAATATTCCAGATAATGCACATCGATTGGTTACAAAAACGCTCGCAAGTCCGGTCATAGAAAACGGTCACGACAAAGTGGACGGCGACGCCACGGCCAATCCCGTACTGAATAGCACTCAGAAGGAGGTCGTCTCGGCGAACAGTACACCCCGAAGGAATCGACTCACGTTACATTTCGACCACACGCCCGTGAGAAACTCTGCACATTTCAAGGACCCTCCGACTATCAGTAATCAATTGTATGGAAAAGGTTAGTTCGACGTTGCGCCTTATGTGTTATACGGTTGAGGTGTCGTAAATGTTGTAATGTTAATTAATATCATGACGATTTGGTTCGGGAAGAGGCGGGTCAAGCAAGTACTATGTCAGGATTACTCTGTGACGATGTACGATACTAACATACTAGCATAATATTGTATGATTGTATTCACATACTCATACAATGTCTTACTGTTAAATTATAAAAGTTAAACAGAAGACCTTTGCTAAAATTGTTTCCGTGTAATTGCTGAAATCGATTCTTGGTGGTGGCTAAAATCAACCCTTTGTAGTGCTGTAAAATTATGATATTGTATCTATTCCTAGCATTATTTATTTTATTTAAGTATTCATATTTAAAAGGAGTACAATTTAAACTCACGATTCTAGACAAAATTGTCACACGAACAGTCCTAAGAGTACCGGGATTTGCTTGACCTACTTGGGATTTGACTGAAAATTTTTAAGTTTTTATCGTTTGTGGTGTTTGTGGATGTGTTACAGAAATATCGTATGTTTGTAGATAACACAAATAACATGTCACAGAGCTCTCTAGAGTCCGTATCGACTATGTCCGGCGGGGATTCTTTACCTAGAAATTCAACGCGGCTGGATCTCAGCGAAATAGGCGATCAAGTTAATCGGTACGTTGTTTTTATATTATATCACACACGTAGCTCTAAACGTTATTAATATACTGTTTGAACCATGAAATAAAATATATTAGAATTTTGTTACAAATAAGATTTACTATTATTTGTTAACCACCACTATATCTGATAACATTCTAGTCCTAGTACTTTATAAACAGTCTAAATTAAACACAAAGCCACAAAAAACAGCGTACATGTCTGCGTTCAGGTTCGGCGTGATGTCGGCGGAGGAGGTTCGCGACGTGCTGCTGTGTTTCTTGTTCGTGCTCAAGTATCTGGAAGAGGAGCGCCTCGTGGAGTGGTGGCGAACTTTCTCGCCGGCGCAACAACAGGCCTTCTTTAACGTTTTGGAGTCAGTTCCGCATTTCTTTAATGTCTATGGTAATCCTTTATATATGGGATTGTGTCATATTAACAGAGCTATCTCTCTCGATTTTCAGAATATGTGCAGAACAATTTCAATATATCGGTAGGAAGAGGATTCTTGCGGAAATAAGAGATCCAACGCCCGACTGCAACGGTAAACCAAAACCGGTGAAGGCGAGGACTTTGCCTGCTAGAATGAGTCCACCGGACTTCTCGAAGGATCCCCCTATCATTGTAGAAAAGAATAACACAGTTAATAGAGAAAACCTCGTTCCCGCGACTGTCACGACAGGTAATTAATGTTAATATTATTTCAAACGTGGGTCCATTTATATACATGGTCATACATGAGTCCTTTGAGGTAATCTCTGCAATTGACTGAAATTAATTTTAACCTTCATTTAACCATAGAATCGGAAGTGAAGTCGGAGCATGCGGTGCTATCCGCGGGTTGTTTAGCGACCGAAGTGGGTCTGATCATCATAGACCGCGCGTGTCTGTTCATGAGAAACCTCGGCGCCGGCGAGGGAGTCGCCGCGAAACCGTATCTCAAGTTACTGCAGTATCCCCAGAGCGAAACTTTGTACAAGCATCTGTTTGCGGCGCTAAGAGCCTACATCAATCAGTTCTCGGAAACTTTGTTCGAAGGTATTTTGTTTTGTTTAGTCAAGTGCACGTGTAATAACTTATGTAGAATTGTTTATGTAGATGCTTCTTTATTTCCACGTATTATTATTTACGTCTTTCGTCTTGTATACACTTTTTTCCATCTCCCTCGCACTCATGTTCCCAGTCACTCATACCATTACTAGTCCGTTTCACTCTTTTAATTTATCATACATCTTTCATCTGACATGTAATGTCACATGCCTACATTTATAGTTTAAAAAACTTATATTGGTCACAATTATAGTTTTGTCTGGTGCTTGTTACATACATACATACATACCGTCACGCCAGGTCCCTAACGGGGTCTGGTGCTTGTTAATTTATTGTATAAATAAACAATTGGTTTATCGGTATGTAAGAGTGTTATGAGGGCAGCAAGTTAATTTATAACGGTGTCGCCAGGCGGCAGCACGCTGTGCGCGGGCATCGTGAGCGCGGTGGTGAAGCTGTGCGAGGCGCGCGCGGCGTGGCTCCGGCGCGAGGCGGCCGCGGCGCTCTACCTGCTCATGCGGGCCAATTTTCAGCACGGCGTCGGCGGCAACCTAACGCGCGTGCACCTACAGGTGCGCGTAAATAAATATCCCACCATTCTAAAATAAATATCCCACCCCTAATTCTAAATCCATTGGGTTTATTATTATTATTATTAACAAGAAAAATTAACATGAAAGTTTTTATAACTCTTTATCAGGTCATCATTGCGGTTTCTAAGTTACTAGACACATCGACTGCGCTGAACTGCAAGCGGTTTCAAGAATCCTTGTCAGTTATCAATTGTTTCGCAACGGGCGACAAGGCCATGAAAGGAACTGGTGTGCATATATTTTATCATTTATTTATTTAAGCAATTACATAGCTATTATTTAAAGATATTTACCTAAACAATGCAAGTATTATCTTTTTATGTTTTATATTAACTATTACCTATCAGAGAAAATTGTAATATTTTACATTTATACTAAAATGGTTTAATTTGTTAGGTCTATCGAGCGAAGTCGCCGAGTTGATGCGGCGCGTGCGCACCGTAGTGGGGGCACGCGCGCGCTTGGCCGGCGTCGGAGGGTCGGCCGGGGCAGGTCCGTCTATGTCAACAATATTATTTCAATTTATTGTTATATTATAAAATAGTAACAATAAATAAGTTATTGTTATGAAATAGTTAACATAACACTATGGGATTTCGTATCCCGTGTAGTTATCAGTAATCATTATTGCAATTTTTAAATCGTCTAATTTTGTGTTTCAAACTATTATTCCGAAACAAATATTCATTATTTTCGTCGTCGTTGGGACAACATGAAATGAAATTGTTAAAAAATTAGTTTAAAAAGAAAAGGTATATGAGTTGTTCAAGTCGCAACTGATGCGGCAAATGCAAAGAGTGCTCAGTTGCCGGTACGGCAGTTAAAGATAAGTTAGTAGAGCGATGTGGGTGATCGCAGGCGCGGGCGGCGTGCAGCTGGCCGAGCTGCAGCACGCGTTGGCGGCGTCGTGCCGCGCTACGCCGCGCTTACGGCACGCCTGGCTGGCCACGCTCGCCGACCACAACGCACGGCTCAGCGACCACGACGAAGTACCTACCTTCTCACTGGATCCTCTTTTATATTCTATCCCATTGTGCTGCCTTTAGCGAACAGCTAAATTAACAGAGAATAAAGTCGTGACTCTATGTTTCGAATACTTTAGATGGAAAGCAGCGGTGCCAGTACCACTGTACAGTTACGGTTACCAGATCAATGACAATTTTAAAATAATTTGTGTTACACATATGTATATTACATTGCACTTTTATGCACAGGCAATGTGTTGTCATCTCCACATCGCGGCGCTGATAGCGGAGTACCTCAAGCAGCGCGGCACTCTGAACTGGGGTGCAGAAGCGTTCGCCGACCTGTCCCTTAATATACCGAAAGACGAAACCGGACTCAAAATCGATGAAGGTCAGTAATAACATACAATTTAATTTACACTCCTTTATTTGATACTTTTCATAAATAGCACAGTTCATAAATCACATATTACTTCAGTACCTATTGCTACGATAACTTATGGTGCAAGAGCAGAAATAACGTTATCAAAATTAATTACTTCATTTAGTGCTAATGTCAACAACACTTCAAACGTATGATGTCCACTAGGAAGTAATACGTAAACGTTTGATGATTTGAATTGTGAACGATTTTAAAACGGTGTTATATTCATCGAATTACTATTATGTCTCAACGTGTTGTGTGCACTTTAAGTTGTAGGAACTAGTTCACAGTCTTTCTCGTAGTTATACGACACAATATATTTAGTTATCTCCCTGAAAGTGTCGAGAGGACAAAACGCGTTGCAACCGGGCACTTCCATCAGACGAGGTTCAGCGGAATCGTCGTCCCAGTAGTAGATCTGAAATTGATTTAAATTTTTTGACATAAATGTAAAATGTTATTCAAATAGCTCTATAAATGGTGAACTCTTCGCTAGAATGGTAGACTATGGCCGCATGAGAAAAGAACTTTCTTGAATTTGGAATGGATGGATGATCATTACTTAAATTCTAAGAGAAAAATCTTGTAACATTTTGTTTTTAAACTCATTAAGAAAACGTCTTAAACGACAAATCATAATTGTACGACGACTAAATTCTATCCTTCTTCGATGATATTCGAAAAATACTGGCGATGCATTAATTAAAGAAGCTCAAGCTTACCTTGAACCCGAACCTCTGGCCGTGCGGTAAAGCGTTCTGTTCCTTCTTTACTTGTGGGGAAGGTTGTTTCTCGTGTAATTCGAAGAGCAGCGCGGCGCCGGGGTCGGGCAGGCGCGGGGGGGGCGCCACGCACGCCGCCAGCAGCGCCGCCACCGACACCGGCGTGCCGATGCGCACTATCACGGAGGGGTAGGGCTCGATCGGTTTCGGGATCGACATCGAACTGGACACTGCTTCTTTTATTATCTGTTGGAGTAGAGCACCTGTAAGACAAATATTAATGTTTTAAATGTGAGCTTCTGCTAACTTCGTGTTTCAATAAATTGTATGGTAATTATGTATATGTAGAAAAAAATTCATTCACTCTCGTTCAGAATTCGGTCTTGTTTTATCTGAGTACAACATTTTGACCATACATACCGCCGCTAAGTTTTCGCAGAAGATTATTATGAAACATCATCGTGTACTCCAACCTAGCGACGTCCATTAGTTTTCGTTTTACATGTTTGGCCCATTTTGGATTCGCTACTTTGATATCGTCCTGTAATACATCCAAATTAAAATGTTATCTTACTTATACGATTTTGCTTCCGTTTATTTATATCATTCAAATTTATGACTATTTATATATGTATTTTTTTAAAACACGATGTTTTTATATATGAGGCGAACCAAGCGAAGTTGACTTTCGAATTTTTCTTTTTATTAAACGACAAACGCTATAGGATAACATTTTTATTCTGTATATTCATCACTTACTTGTATTAGAAACAAATTGTTCAAATAGTAAGCCTCCTGTGGTGTGCTGAAATTAGTATTTGTCATATGCGCTATTTTGTGGAAGAGATCCTTGTACGGTTGAAGCAGTCCTTCTTCTGTGAACGCCTTCAGAATTCTCTGTTTCTCTTGATTGTACCGTGGACAGTTTTCTTCATATAATAGCTGTCGTAATAAAGATAAAAAACGAAGCTCATGTTAAACTAGATTTTCAGCCAATTGTTAAAGTTTAATTAAAATCATTCAGAAATATTTTATGTGCAATAATTTATTTTATTATTATTAAAAAACAAGGTTAAATTATGGAAGGAACAAAAATCTAATATAATATGCCCGTTAAAACTTCTGTCTTTATGAAACATGTATATTGAGTGGAGTTTACATTATCAGAAAATTTCATGATTCACTTACATAATCTTCTTCGCGGGGAGGATACACGTAGCCCACCGGTTGCCAGTTGATCGTCTCGTTCCACATCTGCTCGGGGACCGGAGGCCACAGGCCGGCCGCTATCAGCAGAGCTGTCATTTTGCTTAGGTCCGTATCGGATGCTATCACAATGCTCTTTTCTGTGCACAATATAAGACGCAATCAATTCCACATCAAAATATTAAAGCTCCTTATGTAATGAGAATAATCAAGGAATAAATGATAAATGTTACATATTATAAAAACAGAACAATACCTTCTTCGTAATATAACCCCAGGAAATCGTTATATCGCTTTCTAAGTAATGCGCCCATTTCGAACGTTAACTCCTTGCCTTCCTGAAATCATTTTTACCATAACGTCCATTAACGAACAGTCCTGAATTATTATCACGTTACGAAACGCACGCCACTTGACAGAATGCTTTTCTATCAACGCTCGGTGACGCTATGTCACGGACGATATATCATTATTAGTCGTTGACGGCAATCTCTGTCTGCCGACACCTCGTTCCTGTTTAAAGCTGCGACCTTCTATCGTGGCTCCCTCCCGCATTCAGATCGGGAAGTACGCGAACGATCGTCTTGTGTACCTACCTACCCCGGGGACGGTCTGAGACCTTTGAAACGTTAAACGCCTCAGTACACCTACAATGTTAATTGGTACTAATATACGATTAACATCTGTAATGTACTGGTATGTAATAATACACAGACATTCACTTTTATAACAGAATTGGAAAAAATAATTATATGATAATCAATTCACTTCACATTGTGGTATAGTTTTGTAAAGCGGACAAATATAGTTCGGTTACGGCTGTCGGATATCCAATTTGTCGAGTCGAGGAACTACGCTGAAATGGTCCTTTTGTTAACGGAACGTTTCTCGTCATTCACGTGCTAAACACATTGATAAATTCAGTGTAATATTTTCTGAATTGAATCTTTTACCTATACATACTGATATCATTACAAAAGTCGCACTACAATGTGCGGAATGATTGACTGCAACTTATTTGTTCGCCATTGTACTGCGTAGGTCACTCCTTGACGCCTCACAACGAACGTTCGCCGTCGCGAATATTCGCGCGTTGCGAACAGTGAAGGGTCTAGCGGCTAAAACAAACGGTCGCCACTACTCGTAGCATGATTATCGCATTTCTATACATTTTACTTTCGTCGCTAAGCACGAACGGACCAAGCGGAAAGTCGTAGGCAATATACCATGGCCGGCCGGTTAATTGGGGGTGCATTAGAACATGCCCTAATACGCTGACATGCCTTTTAGACGCCTTACTTTTCAACGCCCTGACAGACTGGACAAAAATACGAAGATGTTATAAAACGTCAAACGTCCCCTAAGGGGTAGGCAGAGGAGTGTAGTGCACCCCCACATTTCACCAGTTACGAATATGTTATATTTTATATAATAAACAACATGCCAGCGCTACTGGGCTATTAGCCCCCCAACGTGATCGAACGCCCCGTTTCCTCTCAACGTCGTTTGTAAATGAACACGGATAATTTGTAATGATACAGAAATGCCAAGTACTCTTATAAAGACAATCTGGTAAAGATTTCCTCTAGTGCTTAGAGTAGAGTGCAAGGATATAAATAGTCTGAAGGGGAAGCCGTGTGGCACTTACGTTAGTTAATGCGCCTGCGCCGTACGGAGCGAAGACGTGGTCGGATGGGGGAGCGCCCAGCATCGCCAGCTCACGTTCGCTGGGTGTGCGCTCGCCGTGAGACATCAGCTATATAGAATCTTTGTTATTGGCGATGGGAATGAACCCATCGGAACGTCCGAAAGGGATAACATTGAAACTTCTTAAAAATACTACTATTGTCTATATCTGTGGAACTTTTCACGTTTATTACATGAGTAAATATGAAAACAATAAAAAAAATTTGGGCTAATATTCTGTGTCCTTTTTTTAACAATCTGAAAGCACCATGGATCTGAGAATAGTTTCAATTCAACGCACTTACTTTACGTTTGTGATTATTACATCCGTAAATAAATGTATAAATTCACTATTACATAATGCGTAAATCCAAATTTTGCGTTAACAGAAGTAAAAGAATATTTTGGCTGAATCAAAATAACATACCACGTGTACTTGCCGGAGGACGGTGATGTCAATGGTGGTGTCCTTTGTCAGGATCACTGCTACGAGGGCTGATGACAGGGTAATAACGAACTAAAAGTTTTTTTTAAATATCATATGAGCTTAAACAATTAAGTGAACGTATTATAAATAACTTATCTTTTGTACCTTTTGTATTTAAGCAGGTAATCAAAATTATTTCAGAACAAAGCATACTAGGAAAACAAACGAACATTAACAAAATAACTGATTCGAACGTGGAATGGTGCTTGGATAATGTTTGCTATGTTATCCTAGCCTAGTTTACACCCAAGGGAGCATTAAACATGTACATTATATACGGCTACAATAAACCGCTTTGGCAAATATGTAGATGTCCGCTCGCAACTAAAGAAGGCTCGTTGCAGACCCCACGAACGTATTGCATCAGTTTTATTATTTAAACTGCTAAAATGTACAAAATGCGCACTCTCGACTTCAATAACGCCTGGATCATTAATCTATCAGCACGCTAGAAGCAAGTGTGAATTGTCACTACGCTAGTTTTGTTAAGACCCTTGCACATTTGTGCACAGTGCATAGTTAGATGCTCGTGCGTACCGGCAATGAGTGAGACGCCCACCAACACGCCGAGGCAACAGCAGGTGTGTTCGGTGCGCATGCTCGACTCCACTTCTGCCACTTCCGCCGCGTTGGTCGGCTGCTCCTCGCGGCCGCCCTCTTTCCTGTGGAAACTGTACTCGTGTAATTGTAGCACTAGAGATACAGCACTAGCACTCGGCGTAGTACTTGATACCTCATAATCTCAGGATGATGCCAAAAATAAAAGCTATGCTTTCAAAATCAGGATTTATCGATACAATTAAATAGCAAACGTTCCATAATAGATCATCCTCTTTAATTCTATAACTTGACTCTTCACCTTAAACAGTTCATCATAATTGAAACGATGAAATAATTGTAATTGTTCATAGCGAACCATATTCGAAACATGAAAAAAGGACGATGACGAAATTATTCATTAATATGTTATTTTTTTTATTTCACACATACTGCTCACTAGATTTATGAAGATTTTTCACGAGCTACGTGCTCGTAGGATTGATTTACTATTAAGGGGAAAACTGTTTGACTTCAAAGCATACCATTAAACGCCCTTTACTTTGCAAATATTTCACAATGTACAGTTTCACGAATTAACATGTAGCAACTTTACCTGCTTATTTCATTTTTACAGTAATGTACCATTTCCTTTAAAAGTTTATTTAAGTCTGTCATTTTAATGGCAGACAACGCCAGCTCGGTCACTCACATTTTCCTTCGCCGGGTCGGCAGCTCTACATTGTAGTCTGATCTTGAAACGCGTTTCAGTCACTTATTGTGATGCATAACGACAACCTTTAGTTAAACGTCATCTACGCACTAACACTGAGCGTCGGGAATAGCGTTCAAATTGGCATAGGGCTCCCGAACGGGCGATGCGCGACAGGAAGTGCACGACGCGCGAAGCTATATCCCACTGAGAGCCACACGGGACGCTCGCCAGATTCACGGTCGCAGCGATCTGTCCGCTCAGATGATTGACTTTGTCCAATCGATTGTGCTACGGTATCCATTTACACAAGCGCGGCCACAGTCTGCGCCCATTTGTATATCCGACTCCCGGTGACGCCCTTGTCTACGTCAATTTCAATTGATACTTAGATTTTATCACGTCAACGGGGGATACATGTACCATTGTGTATGTATAATAACGCGTGTAACAAGGGCATGTGTTATACTAAATGTATTTATACAGCTTGGATGCAATTCATCGAGTTGGATTTTTTTGTATAGGTACTATATGGTATCTTGTTCACCGGTATAGAAAAAAACACGAATTCCAAGTTTACCGTATTACATTAGAATTTACTTCTGAACACCGGAGAATTAATCAACTTTGCCCGAGTTAAAAAAGTAGTGCGTCTTTTTTTCTTTTTGAAATATCCATCACTGTTTCGAAATCCAATGTGGTTTAATGAAATCGCTTTGCGAAACAATAGTATACACGTTACAATCTTATTGTTTAATTAAACAAAATGTAAATAAAATAATAGGTAATAATCTAGAAGGGGCATGCACAATCCTTAGAGCTAATGAAGAGGGTACTATTTAAGTAACTTTCTTTAATAAACAAAGCTAACCGCTGCTGAAATCTAGGCCAAACATGATTGTACTCACCTTACGCATATTATACTCGTTAAATGCACCATCACGTCAACCAGCAATCAGCTCGGCTGAGAGTCACTGAAAGAGAATAAATTACACGCCCCGTCGCTATATACATAGGTGTACAGATAATTGTGATGACTCTCCTCAAACAATTCTCATATTTATTGTGAGAGCTATCTCGTTATCCTACTTAATTCTTTGAAAGACAGAACACAATCTAAACATTATAATGACGATAGATTTTCTATATAAGTGTAACATTAAAATAAACGTTTTTGTAATAGCTGTTCATAATAAGATATGTATTAATACTTTAACAGTAGGTATTTACAATATTCGTCATCGGTCATCATATACACTGTTTTGAATTTATATTTTTCACTGTTATAAGTCGATGTAAAATGATTAGACTTGTATATTAAAGTAAAGTGAGATGTCTCATTCTTATGTTAAAATTCAGAATTGCATTAGGTTGCTACTGGTACGAGACTGGACATTACATCCTTCACGCTATTTCAATTTACATAAGACATGACGTATGAGTGATTGGAAATATTGGATTTTACTGACGTCCCGTTTAAAGCTGAATGTTCGCTAATATAGTGGTCGTTGAAAAATAGTTAATGTAGTATGCATTTTGAAACCCACAATTTAATTACGTTAATGTTAATATAGATCGTTGTCATTAAGAATTAAATTCGTCAGTACAAGGTCGGTTAGGTTACTGAAATGAGTAGAACAAAATTAAAAATCACAGCCACTTTTATTTCTACTTTTTACACAGGTAAATAATAATAAAATCCATGGAATGTACACAAAATCACTGGCAGTCTTGATTACCTCATGTACTGTAAAATGTTGAACCATAAATCTATGTCCCTATATATAACAACAACGATAATAATGATAACAACTGTAACATTATACTACGTAGACGTATTTTCTTTCAATGGCTAAGCGGTGGCTCCGCATTTCTGTTTGAATTCTTCCCGCGACAGCACGATGGTGTCCACGAGACTCACGAAAGTATTGTAGTCGCAGAACGATGCGTCTCCACATCCCGACACGGGCAGAATGAACCCAGGACCTCCTGCTTCAGGAGAATACACCACCTGGGAAACACGAATGATACAATTATGTTCTATTTATGGTACTTTGTACCATAAATAGAACTTGGAAACATACGTACTAAATGAACGCTTTGTGTCTATGTTCCTCGAGTGATATAATCAAATTAGATCGTATATCTACGAAGAGTTTGGTATGAAATCGTAAACAAAATTAATATGAATAGTTAAGGGTATAGAAAAAAAATTGAATCTAGAAAATTTTAAATTTTTTCAACCAGGATACGATATCTGTAGTGTTATAATACAGATGGCAACACATTGTTTTCATTCAAAATTCTTACCGTTATTCCGTACTGGCCAGTCGTTTTTCGTCTTCTTAGTTCTAGCATGGCGGTAGATCCGTACTTGGGCTGATGGGGCTTGAACGCCCGGGCGGCTGCCAGGAAGCCGGCTACGTTGTTCTCGTGAGCGGAATACATGCGGACCTTGGGCTGGTATTCTATGTTCCCCTCAATAGCTGCCTTCGTCGCGTTCAGTATGTCATTTAAAAAGACCCCTACGCAGTAAAAATAAATTTATATTTACGTAAACTACCTTCCATTATTGTAATATTATTTTAAAAATTATGTGAATAAAATATGATTTTTATATAATATAACATACCAGAGGTTAATTGAATCAATTGATCATTGTAGAATTCAATTGCATATTCAATTTTAGTCACTTCTTTTATTTTCGCCATGACTCCTTGTGCCCATTGCGGAGGATTTATACCAACATTTTCCTGAAAATGTATAGTGTAACCTCAATTTGCTAATTCTTTACAATAAACAGAGGTCACAGTCTTTTGACGTTAAAGACCTACCAGAGCTTGAAATAGGTTGTCCAAGAAGAAAACATCCTCCGCAGTTGTAATGTTCGCCTCAGTTTTGGCGCTCAAGTATTTAAAGAGACTTTCGTAGGGCTGCAACCATTTCTGTACTTTGGGAGAATCGTACGCTTGGTTCCGTAGTTGCATGTATAAGGGACAATAATACCAGTATAACAACTGAAAAAAATGGTATCATTAAATTGAACGTTTGTGTTATCACGAGATCATGACTACGAGTATCACAATATCAATAAAACAGTTATGACTATTTTTAAAAGAAAGTTATTACTTAGTAGCTATTAATATTCCTCGTGCCAGTGTCGTTTAATAGTAATTATGAACAAAGTATGATGATTACATTAAAATTGTTGATAAAATAATTTAAATAATAGAAATCAAGATTTACGGACTAAGTTATCTACTAACCTAAATTATACTATATGTCATTGTTTCCAATTTTTAAAATCTTAATTATTTTTTCTTTTTCTTGCCTACATATTGCCTATTCATGCTTATTTTGAATAATCCCAAGCTGTACTTATACGTATCGGGACCCCGGGATCCACGCCTTGGTAATAAATACTTATGAATCTTTCTCTGGAAAAACTTACATCGTCCTCTTCGGGTGGTAATGTGTTGTACGGCACCGGTTGCCAATTGAGCAAGGGGTTCCATCGTTGTGCTGGTAGCGGCGGGTAAATAGCGGCCAAAGCAGTCAAAGCTGTCATCTTAGTGCGAGCGTAATTCGTGGTGCGGATGTATACTTCGTCGGGGAGGTACAAGGGCGATAGGAAGTTGTCGTATCGCATCCTTATAAACTCGCCAACACGATAACCACGCTGTTTTCCTTTCTATTAATAAATGAGCTTCGATGAATGACAGCGACAACTTCACACACGGCTATCTAATTATAAATTAGGCATTTCATAGCCTGTTTTATGGTAACCGGACAGCTGATTTACATTCATATACGTACTGCGTATATATAATACCATATATATATTTATTACACCGAGAACACAGAACAAACAAATGTGCTCATCGTACAAGTGTACGTTCGGAGTGGGAATCGAACCACATAACTTATATTTTTATGTGGATTACAACAGATTTCATATAAAACACCGCAATGTGATCAGATTGTTACATTTAACCATTGTTATGGTGACCGTGTGGCCTAGTCCTAATATATACTTAGTAAAATGTAGAATTTTTTATTTACGTCGCTACACGTTTTATAATTTATCGCTCTAATTCCAAGTTGCTATAACTAAAATATTATATCATTGTTAGTCACGTTGAGATTATTACGTTGTATTGCTCTCTGAATGGAGTGTAATTTCCAATATTTAACGCCAATTAAATATTGGAATACGTTATGAATACGTAATTAAATATCGTACGTAACATTTGATATAATCGATAATACACGATATATCTAGTTATATAAAATTTTCTATTTCGTAGTGTATTCATAAGTCTATTAAATGACTTAAAACACTTAAACAGCCTTTTCACACAGGTTCAGGTTTTAAACATTTTATTGCCAAATATATTGTAAACGACAATAAATTAGTGGGTATATAATACTCACATTTGTTAAGGCTTTCTCCCCAAATGGAAAAAAGATATCAGTGCTGAGTTGCTCCGACGGAAGTTTAGCCAGCTCCTCTGGGTCAGGCGTTCTGTCTCCGTGTCGGAATATCTAAAACATAAACATAAATAAATTAACTGGTGAAATGTGGGGGTGTACTACACTCCTCTGCCTACCCCTTAGGGGATTACAGGCGTGATGTTACGTAAACATGAATTTAATATTTCGAAATTCGATGATAATCATGATTGGAAATTTTAGAAATCAATTATGAATTTGCATGTTTCGAGCTAATTTTTTTATTGCATCATCTCTGTTGATTTGTTCTTGACATTTTTGTTTTTTAACTGTCACACTAAGATTTCTTAGCGTTTCTTTAGTTGGTGTGTTTAAGAAAAACTAAAGATTGTCCATAAAAGAAAAGGCACTGAATTGTTTTCGTACTGCCTATTTATTTAGGTATATATAGATTTTCACGCCACCTGTTTGAATGTTGGCAATATTATAGTTGAATTAATTTTAAATATTTTTTTGAATCACAGCTTCTGTCATTGTACATGCTTCCATCCATACTAAATTATTATTAGAATTGCGCTCATTTAAGTATAATTACATTAGAATCAAATTCTTATCACTAGTCGTAAAGTCAAAACCAGTTCTTGATCATTGTGAAAAAAAATAGGAGTAATAAATTATGTAATTGAATACTTCGCTAAAATTTTTACTATATTGAGAGCCACTAAGATATATTGATAATATGTAGTTTATTTTATACTATATGAATATAATAAAAAATGTTAATATAATTCATATTTAAAATAATATGTATTTAATGGCAAAAAAGAACATATTATCTACTGTAATGAGGATTCCGAATATTGAAAAGTTTATTTGTATATGAATTTTAATATCATTATAAGTTTAACAATGTCTAGTTATTTAAACTTACACTTAACTGAGGCATAACATAAATAAACAATTTTATTTTCTATCATACTATCCTAAGGGCGCATAGCGGAGTCTAAGATGTATCGGACACTTAGAAGTTGAAACAATAATTTCGAAGCGCACTTTAAGTACACACAGCAAATACAATTTGCACACCGCCTATCCCGGCCGTCTGCGTGCCATGCAGGAAGTTACAGCACGTACGAGCAGCGTGTACGCATCATTCAATGGCTAAATTCGTTCAGCTCAGCGGACGTACCACAAAGGAGAGGATCAAGTCCGTGTTGGCTAGACCGTCGTCTGCCGGTGCCACGTTGTCGGGCTCCACCGCCACACCGATGCTCGGGAGGCCCAGGAGCTGCGTATGCCCCCGCGCGAATCCCACCAGTGTCACAACGAGCACAATTGCGAACCCCATTTTATATTGTACGGTCGTTAAGCGGACAAGTTTCTAACGACATTACGTTCGCGCGTTCGCGGGCCGATTTCGACTGCAACACGCGAAGTCTCAGCTCTATTTATATGGTGATAGGTACGTTTAGAGGGCCGAGAGCATACCGTAGTTGTGCGAAATAAATGCAAAGCGTTCTAAAGTCGTTAAGTAGGTATAGGTGGTATGCGCAATGCTTTAAAAATTAATAATCTCCATACCTAATTACATGCATTTTTCTAAATAGGCATAAGTATTATAATTATTATTACCTATGCTTAATCTTCTTATTACAAACGTGGTGACCGAACGCATTGGATTGTTGAAAAACGCATTGAAAAACGTCGAATTACAATTTTAGGGAAGTTTTTTTTCGAATCTCTAAACATTACCTAATTAAATGGCAATTGTCGTATCTCAATTCATTCGACGAATTTATTTATTTTGTACGATTATACTTTATGTATACGCAGTTTTTGCGCCTGAAACATATTTATACAACACGAATTTATGATAATTGACTTAGGACCTATTAGGAGAATCATTTCCTGACTAGAAAATTTAATCACGTTTTTGTGTGATGTTTATTTGTTTATATTAAGTCATTATGAAAACATAAGTCGCTTGAATGTGAATATAAATTTATCTACATAATTGTATTTATTCATGTGGCAATTCTTCATTAACTAACTTGACTTCTTTCAATATGTTAATGGTATTATTACATACAACTTCCGTTAATTTCAGGAATTGAACGTTCGATACGTGAACTTCTATAGAAATACGAAATATTTAAAAATCGAATGATAATTATAAAGTCTAAACAGGTGGAAATACGTATTTACGGTTAGAAATACGTATTTTCTTAACTGGAACGGACTAAAAGAAGACCAGGTTAAGAGTGCCTGTAACGAGCCAGAATAATGGCTTCGATGACAGTAGAATAAGCGTAAGAAGGATGTCAGGACCGTGGCTGGTGGAAATTCCTTATCTCTACTTTACCCTTGGGGAAATAGGCGTGACGGTATGCATGTGTGCATGAATCATTTTGTCACGAAGTGTCAAACGCCTAAGCAGCGTGCAGTTTTGTTCGTATCTGTACTGTGTATAAAGTGTATTTTAAGAAGGAAAATCAGTGCATTACATTTAAACTTGGCGATTTATTTTACTATGTGTGGAGCCACAATTTACCGGCTGAGGATATTTGTAATGTGTACGTTGGCCTATCTGTTGGCGTAGAGGATAAAAATAAAATTGCTCTTTTTCTAACATCTCTCTTGGATCTAGTTGGACCGGGTCGGGTTTTCGAGCTATTCCACGTTGGTGGTCTATACTTTAAACGTCAAAGTTGTTTTATTATATTATCACTACATAGTATAAAACAAAGTCGCTTGCCGCTGTCCCTATGTATGCTTAGATCTTTAAAACTACGCAATGGATTTTGATGCGGTTTTTTTAATGGATACAGGGATTCGAGAGGAAGGTTTATATGTATAATAATATATGCGCGGGATGAAGTCGCGAGCAAAAGCTAGTATTCTATAATATGTAAGTGAAAATTACACGAATTGATAAACATCTAATATACGTTAACCACACGCGGTACAAAATAGATAGAATTTCTTTATCTCCTGTGTAAGATTTTAATTAAAATCGCACGTACTTAATGTTTACACTTTGTCTCGTTGGAAGTCATCGTTTTTGCTAAACGGCATTGCCTTGACCTTGACACTGAGTAAAAGTCGGCTGTGGATTAGTTGAATTGTACCATAGCGGCCCCTGTTTCGTGTCGGCGCTATTATCAGTCGTGTCTATGTATTAGTAAAAGGCTTTTGATACTAGTATTTATGCGTTACGCATTTAAGTACATAATCGCTTATTTAGCTTATCATTTTCCAAATAAAACAGGGTTTTATGCCTCGAATGGGCTTACGTCGTTGAGATGGATGATTATTTATATATCGCTTAGTTTAAATAGACGTAAGTGTAATTGCTAATTTATGTACGAAACAAATTTTAAAACAAAAATGGATAAAGCATCCGGTTCGAGAACTTGAAAACATATATAATATATATACGAGTAGGTACATAAAACCTAAAGTGAGAGAAAAAATTAACAACCTCTTTTTTATTTATGTAACTACTCACTATGCTTGCGTTTCAGTCGTAGTTAGTGCTTAAGTACAAGAAAGGCCCGTCTCCTTACCCAACACATTGAAACGGGTGGACTGCCATGTGCTAATGCACTGGAATGCATATAACATGCGTTACAGAACCAACATGATTAGTATTGAATAGATATTAGGTATGTTTTATTTGTTACAATCGTACTCATAAGAACTTACCGACAAAATATGTAAATATTCCGAACCAAAAAAAATATATAAATAGAACTCTAATGAATAATAAATAGTAACATTATACATCTTTTTCCTTAGAAATATTTTAAATGTGTACATTATATTGAATTTGATTAGAGTAGGCATCTGTAGGTGTACGTCGCGGCCTTGCTCGCAAATCAATGGCATTTTGTTACATCATTGGGATAGGCCGGGTTGTAGCAAACGGTAACATTGCTTTTGCAACAAAAGAGCTAACTCCATAGATACACACATATCACATGCCTATTGGAATACTGACTTAACTCAAAAAAGACGATTTTAAGGAAATCCTAAAAGATCTTGCAATGAGGCCTTATCGTACTTGTTGATGCATAAAATTAAAACTAAATTAATTAATTATTTATAAGTGCTAGTATTGTGTACATTTGATTAACTATCTATTAGATCACAGTAAAAAAAGATCTCTGTATCTGTACGTAACTAAATTTTAACTTATCTCTTAACGAGTCAGTGTTCCATCAAGCATGCGATATTTTCGTTTTAATCAATAACAAATTACTTAGATGTTGATAGAAACTTCCTATGTGGATTCACTTAGCACTGGACCAATATTAATCATTAACCAGTCTCATTTGCAAGATACATTCCAATTTAAAATCTTCAATACGTAGTAGTTATTATGTATGATTTGAGCCGTGCCAGCAGAGTTCTCAAAGACGACATAACTGGAACTGATATTAATTCTGTTTCCCAGAATTGGCACATCTTGAACTGATCTATGTAGTCATTAATCTCAGTTGTACCAACGATGGCTTATCTGGAACTGATCCGATGTACACATAAAACCTAGTTCCCAGAGTTGGAACAGCTGGAACTTTAGATGTAGACTTTATACCTGATTATCAATTATGGCAGATCAGGATATGATCTCATGCAGACATTATCATGTTTGTTATTGAATACAGATATTTATGGATTATGAACATTTAAGGGAAAAAACCTCAGAGAGCATTTATTACGTTTACTGCATAAAAAATAGCGACAGTTACAAATAGAACTCTTAACAGATCTCTGGACAAAGGGATTCCGCTGTATCAGATGTTAATTGGATTAACTCGAAATTAATGGACACATTATATTATTCACGATACCTAGGCTTTACATCCCATTAATTTGCTTACGGATGATGGAGCGTTGGGTGTAATAAATTTAATATGTATAAATTGTATTCATGATACGTTTTATGCTCACTAATTAATATCTAGCCACATTTTATTGTTTATATATGAACTAGCTGTACCCGTAACTTCGTCCGCGTTTGAATTTAAGTAGAATCTAAGAAAATTTATACAAACTTTCATCCCCTATTTTATCCCCTTAGGGGTGTAATTTAACAAAATTCTTAGAGGATGCCTATGTCATAGTAGCTTTATGCATGCAAAGTCTCAGCCCGATCGGTTTAAAATTGACAAAGTTTCAAACAAACTTCACCCTCCCATTTCACCCCCTTAGGGGTTGAATTTCATAAAATCCTGTCATTATTTGTATTTAAAAAAACTCCACTGATTATTATTTCGACTATTAGCTTAGATTTACTTACGAACATTATATTACGTAAATCGCATTCTGCGTGAAATTTGACGAGGCACGAACTACGAGCTAATTTTATATCGAAATCTGAAAATGTAACGATATAGAGAATTCTTTAGAAGGAAACAGAATAACAATTCCTCTACATTAAACATTTCCTCGGCAACTTGAGAATAAAATGAAGTTCGCGCTCAACTATCTGTCGCTGTCTGGCGACAGATGCGCTCTTTTATTGGACTTGATAGTCTCATTTATGGCGATTTAGGTAGAAATTGTTCTTGTATTATACACTGTGTTCCTTTTATTTTTCCACTTCTGGACACGAGTCTTTTCTTCAGTCTCGCTCTGTCTAATTTGCTTTTAAATCCTGGCACGTTAGACTCTACTCGTTGTGCCGATGAAAGAAAATATGATGAGGAAATTAGTAAAATCTTAAATTTTTCACAATGATCTTTATATGCATGCGATGTCTGTTCACCTGCATTTATCCAGCGCGGAGGACTATGTCCTCAAATTTTCCCATTATACAGGAGAACCGCGATCAATAAGGGTACAATAAAAAGAATTGAAGAAAACATACCTGGCACCGATGTATCTCCTGAGCAAAAAATATAGCTGCCGTAAATAATTTTTGTTTCAATGTCATTTTCCACAGTCAGACATGTTAAATTTATGGCCCACCAAAGACCATTAAAAATGACATTCTATTATTTTTTTCTTTAATAAAAGCACTTAATCGGCGTGCAGACTCATGGTACCGTCGTTGACCCCATAAAAGCATCCGACCTCAAATTGGTAAAGATAGTATGACAAGGCTTTGTTCCTTCATAATATGCGAATGTAAAGTGAAATGACACTTGGATTGGTGACCGCTAGTGGCGGGTTTTCACGAGCGTTTCCGGGATCGGGTGTATGCAGTCGGATACAGCTGTTATCGTTAGGTAACAGTCGTTAAGCTTCGTTGTAAGTCTTACAGGCGGCTAAAACACCTGACAAATATGTTATACGTTTGTCAGATTTCAGATCCGTCGCTCTTTCTTTCGCCTTTTGAGCGGGTCTTCCTTCTACATTTGTCATAACGGAGAGGTCCTCTGAAGACCACTTCCAGAAATTCTCATGTTATGATAACTATAAGGTAGGTAGCATAAAAAATGATAAAGTATATATTGAATGTTAATATGCGGCACGACATTAAAATGAAACTCGCCACAACGTGTTCGCAATAAAGTCGTCTAGAAAGTTCCGCCGTCAGTCAACTGCGCGGGAACTGTGGACTTTGCGCTGACATATTAATATGTTAGGCGTAGTCGGTACATATTGCTGAAGATCTCTAATATTATGTGCATAGGTACTTGGAGACTGAATGATAACTAAATCGAAATAAAGGCGGACAGAAAATTTGAGAAACTAGACCTGCAGCTTCGTTTGTATCCCATGTCTATCCTGTGTCCTATATCTGTACGAAATCCTATATCTGTCCTTTTGTACATTTATCGCGAATACTGAATAAATATTTTGTATTTTTACCCCAGCTTAATTAACATCGAGTCAATTTAATTAAAATCGTTCACGCTTATAGCGTATGATATTAAATTTTTGATTTTTCAACTTTGTTTCTGAACGGTCACGGCAGTGCCCGCGACTTGCATATTGTATTTATGGAGGGGGTAAAAGATTTGAATAATTTGGTTAGGTACTATCGATCGGATCGCGAACAGGATGTAACTTTGCCTCGATATTTCCTCGACACAATCCATACTAATATTATAAAGCTGCAGAGTTTGTTTGTTTGAACGCGCTAATCTCAGGAACTACGAGTTCGAATTGAAAAATTATTTTTGTGTTGAATAGTCCATTTATTGAGGAAGGCTATAGGCTACATAACATCACGCAACGACTAATAGGAGTGGAGCGGCAATGAAAAATGTTGCCAAAACGGGAGAATATTTCTTTTTTGAGTGCTTTCCTTCAATAAATAAATTATTTTGTTACATTTCTTTTATTGTCATATTATTATCATTATTATTTTGAACACGCGGGCGAAGCCGAGGTTAACAGCTAGTGTATCATAACGTCCATTATATAGTAGAGAAATACTGTTATTTTTGAGGGTTCGTCGTGAATAATTAATTTTTTTGCAGCGGGGGCGGGTTGAGGTTGGGAGGCAAAAACAAAAGTAATTATTTAATGGCTTAAATATTTCTTCTGACATCGATTGGGTTTCACAGTTTTGAGCAATTTTGCTTTTTACGCTTCTCGCATAAAATTGTCAGTAATTATATCAGATAATCAAGTAGTTTTGAGGGTTTTTTTAATCTTTTTTAATTCACCGTCGCTTCTACTAGCGTTGGCCGCAGCGTGACAATTCAAACAGACCGTTAGGCTCCTTATACGTGTACCGGAGAGACGCCGGCGCCGGATCGCAACTCTTTATCTATTTCAAAATAACTGTTGTTTTCAAGCGCTTATACTTGACTTGACTTGCTCGTGAAGGCTCCACTGCCTCGTTGGTCGGGCGGTTGCTAGCGCGACTGCCGATCGGGAGGTCCCGGGTTCAAATCGCGGGTTGGGTACCGTTGGATTTTTCTAATTTAGAATTTTTAGCAGTGACTCGGAGTCTGGATGTGTGCTTGGCGCATGGCAATAGGCTCACCACCTATTCCATTGTGGGACTTAAACGTAACTCGTGAAATGTGGGGGCGTACTACACCCCTCTGCCTACCCCTTAGGGGATTACAGGCGTGATGTTACGTTTCAAGCGCTTATAGTTTTTACACGATACGAAATTCAAACAAACTTTTTAAATTTCTTTTTAATTTTCGTCTATCCGTCTTGCTGCTTGTCCGGGCCAAACGCGGGAATAGCTGCACCGATTTTAATGGGACTTTCGCTAGAAGGTAGAGGAGTTTGCAAGGCAACTTATGAGCTACTTTACTTCCCGAAAATCCCACAGATGACACCGCGAGAATCAATATATTTTTGCGTCGGAACATATTTCAAAGAAAATATTCAATCTTCAACAGCGCGTTGTTGTGTATCGTGTCATTGGAACTGAAATAAAATATGTGCGATTTACTATATTCGTTTATTTTTTTCGCGCGTTTCAAATTTCCCGTTTAATATTACAAGAATACCGCGGCTCCGCTGCCACGAATAAGCAGCCTTAGAAGTGTTGGCTCACTTGGGTGTATGACCTTGCGGTAAACTTTCTTCTAATGTTGACGCTGGTCGAACTTTTTAACGCGAGTTGCGTAACGCAGTAATACAGATGAACGTAATCTTGTGAAACGTTACTGATACAAAAAATCGTTTTGACGTTGGTTGTACGCTGTAAAATATTTTGTCTAACTTTAAAAAAAAAACCGCTTTGACATTTGACGTGGATATGACAAACGCTTTGGTGGATTTGGCGGGAAAACTTCACCGCGAGGCCAGTATATTCTATACCAACAAATCTACGCCATCTTGCTTTTATGAAGTTAATTATCGAAATGAAATTTAAGTTGAAAGCCTTTGCCTTGCTAAACTCTGTTGGCTATAAGTTATTATCATAGAGAGTGCCTACAACTAATTAAAAGTTTTAATAACTTCATTACGCACTATTATTAGCGGATAATTTCTAATTATGAACAGTTTTAAATTAGTTTCATGACTATCGTCTGTTTTATAAAACTTCTATTTATTGCTAATAATAATCTTAAAAGAACAAATTGTTATCAACTGTATTAATTTGTTATCAACTGTACTTAATGGTAAACGTAAACGTAAAACGTAACATCGCGCCTGTAATCCCTTAAGTGGTAGGCAGAGGAGTGTAGTACACCGCCACATTTCACCGGTTACGTTTAAGTCCCACAATGGAATAGGCGGTGAGCCTATTGCCATGCACCGGGCACACATCC
>DWDX01000491.1:0-26176 GCA_018245675.1 Agara michaeli
GGGGTAGGCAGAGGAGTGTAGTACACCCCCACAATTCACCAGTTACGTTTAAGTCCCACAATGGAATAGGTGGTGAGTCTATTGCCATGCACCGGGCACACATCCAATGTAATTAATGAAGATTTTAATTAATTGTCTTTTTTATGACTATAGATACTTAATGATTCAAAATATACAAAATACGCTGCTAACGAGTAATATCTGTTGCGAAATATTCTAGAGAAATTAAGCTCAAGGTTGGGACAAAGTTGACGAACGTCTAATAGATTTGTGTAGAGCCGTTAACAAATTAAGGGTTTTCTTAGCGAGATCGGCGAGGCGTTTGTTGGTTTTTAATTAAAATGTTGCCAACACGACCCAAGGTTAATGAGTCAACCAGTATTGCTTCGTGTTTGGCTACCGCATTGTTTTACACTATTGTGTGGTTGTCCCAAGTGGATTTTAATTGCAAGACAGAAGAGGTCATACATTCAAATATATTTCCTGATTTTACTGATGGTCTAGTGTTACCATAAATTATATCTTGGTATAACTTATATCTAAAGCATTATAGCAACTGCAGTTTTCAATAACATTATCTACTTTGGTGATACGATCATATTGTTTTTCGAAGTGTGAGGGTAAAAAGTGCAAGATTAGAAAAAGTGTAAGCGCAGGGCAGTAACATTTTTTTTAAGCCAAGCATTTGGCTGCTATCTCGCCTAACGGTAAGCGAAGATGCAGCCTACGATATAGTACGCTCGCCTAAAAAATGACTATTCACTTTTGTTTTAACATATACAACAATCCGTATCATTTGAGGGTACCTACTCCGCATTTGTTGAAACGTATCTAGGACAGACATGTTTTGAACGGCGAGGTTGAGAGTGCACACGTGCACTGGCGTTTTAATCAACTTCTCAAAGTTAGAAGAGCACTTGACTGACTCGGATTGTACTTCAATGTAATTGTTTTGCTGGAACTGTAATTGTTTTCTTACAGAATACAGAATCTACCGGATTTCCAATAAAGCCATCATAGTTAATTGATAAGCACCCAATTCAAATGCAAAATATAGATTAGGCTTTTTTGCACTTATGAAAAAAGAACGGATCGCAATAACAGAATATTTTACCACAAGTAGAATCTGTTTGAAAATGTACTTGAAACCTTAAGTACCCATTAACGCTACGTAAATCTCTAATCATGAAGGCTTAAAGCCGGTCTTGAAGAGATATCACTTAGGCATACCTACTGTTAATTGTGAGAAACTCAGTTAAATTGTTAACTGGCTGTTAATTAATGGTTATGAAACGTGGAAACTGACCTTGTTTGACTTTGAGTACCTACTTACAATCAATGACATTATTATGGGAGCGCATACACTCATCAACGTTAAATCGGTTTTAGTCGTGGTAAATGCTGTACATTTTTGAGACGTATCTTATCTTTTAAAAATATGATGGCCCCTCGGAAGTTCGCAAAAATATTGTATAATCTGGCTTGCAATAAAAGTATGTTGCTATTTGTAGACCGAATGCGATGTCTGATGCTGTCGTTCGCAATATTTTGATTATTATTCTTCTTTTACTTCTGGTTGGTAATGGTTCGGGTCTAGTAGGGTTGAATAATGTTTTAAATATTTTTAAATGAACTATTTTGATATGGCTTGTTTTAATGAATATAATCTAGAAGTCGTCAAAGCAAATGTGAGTGGGCCTTTTTTAATCATACCTGGTTTGTCTTAGAACGCTTTGGTTGTCTGGTAGAGATCGCTTCTTAGCGATGAGACCGACTTTGGTATACCTATGTCTCTCGGTCTCCTTGCGTATGTCATTCTGTCTCTCTTAATTATGGTGTACAATAAAGGATTTATGTGTCGTATTGTATTATAACAGTTGGGTACATAAATAGGTACATTTAATTTTAATAACGGGATATGTGGGGCTTCAGTAACTTCAGTCTCTGGCGTCCTATTTGGTAAATGTAGAGCATCCCTTTGCCTAACTAGGTGGATATTTAGATAAGTTAAAGACTCTCTCTTTTTTAATTATTCATTTGTATAGTGAAATTTTCACAGTAATCTATAGCTTATCTATTTACTTACCTAATAACTTGGTAAATGGCGAAATACTTATTACGCATTACAAGTAGGTACCTATTTAAATGGATTGATTTGGTATGGACATTACAGGAGAGGTTTGAATGGATGGAGGAGCCGAAATCAAGAAGACAAAACTATGATCAGTATAAAATAAATAATTTATTTTGTATCCAATCAATTTTGCAATATTTTTGTCAATGTCAATAAATTGAATTGTAGTTATAACAAGGCTACCAAAAAACTAAAGTATTATGTACCTACCTACTTTGATCTAAAAAAAAAAGAGTGTACAATTACAAAACACTATTTTGAAATATCATTATAAGTACGAAATTTTCAAATAAACCTGGTTTAAAATGATTCTAAAGATAACTCTGCCAATTGCTAATATTTGTAGGTACTTCAATAGCATCAATCGATAGAAAATAACAAATTTTTAAGTGGCGCTACTATGAAAAGTAGTACAAGAGTGTAATTAGAGTTCATTATTTTTTTAAAGTGTTTAGATTTATATTTATAATTTACGTTGTAATTAAGATTTATTACAAATCAATTTGCTTTCAGCTAACACTTATTTCATAACCTAGTAATCTCAGTTTTAGACTCATACAATACAACATTAGAAATATATGCTCATTAGAAATATATGCACCAATTCTGAATGCTAACTTAATTTTATGATAATTTGAAAATAATTACCACATGTAGGTAATAAGAATTTTGCTGATACAATGTACAATAACTGTGACTTAGCATGTCAAAAGTCCATAAGTAGGTTAACTCCACTGAAACAATAAAGGTTTCCGACGTAATAGTTAGGAGTGCTGAAAAATTATAAAACAGTCCAAATTGTATGGATACACGAACAGAGCGATAATGCAATTAACTCACACTAATGCATTAATATTAGTTTCGTAGTGTGTATAAAACCCCGCCCCGGACAAATTTTGACCAATCACAAACCGCTGTAGGCATAGATCTTCGTGGCAACACGCCTCATGTTTTTCGTCACGCAGCACCGACTCAGGCGCGA
Source organism: Agara michaeli (assembly GCA_018245675.1). NCBI lineage: Eukaryota > Metazoa > Arthropoda > Insecta > Lepidoptera > Hesperiidae > Agara > Agara michaeli. Next base: position 3,117 of record DWDX01000491.1, read on the forward strand.
CTCACACATTGTTAAATGTAAGCGCTCTTCACTTTGAAGATACCGGATCCGACGCTTCGTGTTGTCTCGTTTGCACACCGGCGTGCCCGCAGCTCCAACTCGACCAAAACAGTGATCATATTTCTGTAACAAAATTGCCCACTTTTCATGTAAAGGAGTTTTCACATATAACATATGGTAAAATAAACTTCCATGAGTGGCTGGAAACAGAAATTGGCGATTTGAAAGGAAAATTTGGGGCTGGCGACCCGCCATACGCTGTAGTCGCGCCACCGATAGAAAGAGACAGACGATCAGGTGTAGTGGTGTCGAAGGCTGTGGAGGCGGCCAGTTTGACCATTTTTTGTTGCACCGCTGATTGTGAAAGATTACACTTGAGAGTCGAAATACATCTTTACATCACACGTCAGTGGCCACTGAGCTGTCTTCAAAGTAACACGGATTAGACACACGCAGTTTCCTTTTACGTAATCATGTCTACGTGCAACCTGTGACAGTGTCGAACTAAATTTGTGATCACCTCGGACTTTTGCATGTGATAGGACTGATTTAGTGCTTCGTACCGTACTTACGTATCGCCGCATTTATTAATCGTCTCCTCAACGTCAATGGCTGTGTCAACGTTGAACATGACTCCTTACTTCACAGGATATTCTTTCCAAGGTAAGATATTCAAAATTAACCAGAATATTTTCTGTTGCGCAGTTTCAGTGCGCTTTGTATTTGTAACTTGGTTAGCATAGTAAGTTTGTTCATTAGCCGCTTATTAATTGTTTTTTAAGTCTTATATCAGAAAAAAAGTTCACATAGGTATATAGAAAATTTGTGGAAGTTTCTATCATTAGCTGAATGGTTAAATTATGTCCGTTACAAATTCATTGCAATTTTATATTGCTTTGTATTCAGCTGAAATTAGAGCATGATGTATGGTATTAGGTTTTATTACTTTCGTTTCATTAAATAAAAAGAATTCATCAAGGAATGTATTGTAGTTGCATTAATTATATTTCATAAGCAGCCATATTTCGATCTTTGATATCATTCTAGTTATATTATCATTGTATACCCTAAGTACTTACTTCTTTTGGATAAGCGTTCTTAAATTCAATATGTTCGTTGTTCTAGACTGGTATATTATTATGTTTTTATAATTAAATAATTAGTGTTACATTAATATGTACCTATTACTATTTATTAAGTTAACATCTATAGTTACAAAAACGGCCTGTACTAACTACGTTCACACTTTTATATTCCACTGTTAAATGTTCTAAGTACAATTTTATTAGTCTACAATGTTGTAAACATTTTAGCAGATGATTAGCGGTTAATTAGTTAACCGATAATCATGTGAAACTATAAAGATTTAACGAAGAACTTCTCACTATATTTAAGGGACGAAACAGACCATAAAGTCATAAAATCATGAAGAAACCATACGGCTAAAAGCTTGTTTATTGCCGTCCATATAGCAATATTTTATCCTCACGCGTCGGAAGTAGAGACTGTTATAAAAAATCTATTATTTCGAAACCTTTCATTAATAAGAAGACCTTGCTTATTTAAACATTCTGTAATGGTCAAGGACTGAAGCCATAGAAAGTTTGTCCAGTTCTTATAAATAATTTGTCACGACTTCTTTTATTGTCTCATTTGAGTCATTCTTCAAATGATCTTGATCTTAATTCGAATAGAAAACACCTGATGATTGATCACATTTTAAATTTCTCCGTCAATAAATGTCTTTAGTCGGTGGATATGAGAGATGCACTTTGTATCTCTCTCAAAGACTCATTATTGTAGGCACAATTGACTTTATTGATTATCCGTTTAGATAAGGGAAGATGAGATTGAGATTAATGTTAGGCGCATGCTTCGGATTTGCAAAGTAATGTCTTCTTTTACTTGTCATAATGGCCTTTTGCTTACGTACTATCGTAATGTGCGTACACACCATGTTATATCTATTACTTTTTCTTTTATTTAGTTCGGATTTAATAAAAAAATTACATATAAAAACTATCTATTGTCAAGAGAGGTGTCTGAGCACACTTGATATTACAATTTCAAAGAAATCATTACCCCTCATAAAATTACTAAACAACTTTTGTTTCAAATGTCGCCTTTCTGTCGAATTTTATTACTGGCGACATTTCTGCGCCGTCAACGGTTTTATGGACAACCGTTCGTAAATTATAACTTCTGTATTTGTTTTCAGTTTTAGCTCGTGTATTTACTGGTCCATATTTTTATACTCCCACTTTCGAGGAATTAGAAAGGGCAATGGAATAACAGGATACGGTGTTACATTGTGTTTGATGGATAACTTGGTTGCAATGTTCAGGCAGCTAGTTTTAATATACAGTAGAATTAAATACTCCATTGTTTCCCCAGTCGTTCGAAGTTCACTTTCAAAAGCTTGCAATGTATAAATTACAGCTGAATGCGCTCCAAAAAGCTCTCACACTGACGGTTTTACACATAAATCATTACCATACGAAAACATTTCGTCTGTATTGTTAAAAATGTCACTTCGACTTATGACCTGTTTCGTCTAAGTATTATGAAAAAAAGAGAAATACTATAAGCAAAAGAGTTGAGAAGAAACGAGAGGAGCGACATGAAAGCACGCCGACGCTTGTCACTTATTTTTTCATCTTCAACTTTTACTTGGAGAATTATTATGAACAATAATAGATACATTAGCATTTTAATTCGTAATGTTGTACGTCTATGTAGGTATATACTTAGGACTTTAAACTACCTTAAATTTTTCGAAACTTACTTTTTTTGAGCTATTTATTAATTAATCAATCAGAGTTAACTAGTTTCAATTTCTCATAACCGTATGTTTATTTTAAACATTAATATTATCCTTATCAATTGTATTCACTTTCATTATAATCGAGAATATGTTTGTAATACTAATCTTTGTTATTATTTCCTTAATGAGTCACACACGGCTATGCGGCATGCTTATAAAAGTTGTAGCTTTCAACTCTTTATGCTCGCGATCGATTTCTCCTTCGAGCCCTTTTCGGTTCTTTGCGAGCCTTAAATCTTTAATTCGATTCTAAATTATATAACTTTTTTAAAACATAAATCTGGCTTAGTGTCACAGCCGCCTCGCTGTGGCCTCGACGATCAGAAAACATTTGTATAATACGAAAAGATGAAAGGAGATTACACATAAATACGCGACACGTATTGATTTGTAAAAAAAGAATATGGCCATTTTTATTTTCCTTTAATCCGTTTGTGTTGTTGCATTTGTTTTGGTAATACCTTATTTATCTATATATTTAATAGCAACGTTAAATATGGTTAATATTATACATATATAAGTACCTACCTACACCAATTTAAAAATGTTCATTAATCGATATAGTGTTTCCTGTTATCTCGAAATTGAAATTACGCTGAACAATCAAGATTCTTATTATGAATATTTAAAATTTATCATGACAAAATGGTGTCTTTATAAGTTACGAATATTTATATGGCAAAGAGGAATTTAAAGGAAGTTAATATCGGTATTAGTTCGCAGTATGTGTCGGACGACGGTCGGCGGTGCCCGCGGCTAGGTGACGGAGCCGATGAAGGCAGATACCGATCAGTACCGCTTGCACCTTGTAATTTCCACGCGAATCACTGCCCCAGAGAGCTTTTACGGAGCTTTTAAGATTTCTCATCGTAAGAGAAATTGTGATGGTCCGATCTAAAAGATGGTTTGTAAAGTAGCTTGTAAATTGGCAATATATATCGGAGGGATGTGAAAGCTAGCGTTAAATGAAACAGATGGACTAATGCACACATGTATGTCTACATCGTAAATACAAAAATCAAGCAATAAAAATGCAGTGGAAAATTCATTTAGTTTCCAACAATAACAAAAAACAAAACATTCGGCGATTGTGATTGGTGACCTCTATAAAGAGTTCAGTACCATAATCAAGGTTTAGTCACATTCATATCAGAGTCGGACAGGCGGCGCGCATCTTGTACGCGCGGGCGGCGTTGGCGCGGATCAAAGGCACCGACAGGCTCTTTTACCCGCATAATATGACGCCTCCCCCCGCCCCGCGAAATGCCTCGCCTCAACCTTCCAGGCCCTCACTTGCCATAATTTATGCCGATCTATTAATAAACAAATTGATACAACGGATGTTCAATTCATTTAGATGTAGCTCGTAATTTTTGCATATTTAGTAGCAAACCTACGATATTAGATAATACAATACAAGTTGCCTTTTACTAGCGCAAGGTTTTATAAGTACAAATGTACGCATCTCAGATTTAGTTTCATCAAGATTTCAGGAAATATCCATGACCCGGAATAATCAGGAGGAATTAGGATCAGTAATAATGTATAAGTCAAATAGCTATTTATTGTATAAAATGATGAAATAAAAATTTCAAATTAGTTAATAATTGAAGTTTAAAATATTCTTATATTATCATCAAATATCTCACGTACAACCCAAAGAGATCCGTCGAGAACTGGTATTATTAGGATTACCTACCTGAATATGCCACCATTATCTTATGGGAATTATGAAAAATTATTGAACGATAAACAGACATTATCTTAATGTTAGATGATACACTTGCATCTGAACAACAATGACAGTAACTATACTAAACGATTTTACCATAATATAAATAAGTATATATAAGTAACTGGAATATATTAAAATGGCCAAATACTAAATTCCGAGTTGTAATTTGAATTACTTCCATTATTTCCTGTTAATAATACTTAATGTTTTTTTTTATTTAACGCCATGACACAGAACCTTGTTTGCCTCATTAAAATACCTACAAGTCAAAGCGGCGGCGCGAAGTGACCACGTCAAAGGAGCCATTCCTTATAGAAAAGAAAAGACCCGTCAAATTAGTACATAACGCGTTATGAATACGGAATGAGGTCAAACAGGGCATTCTCAAACACACGGCTCTATGATAAAATAAAATATTCAGTTCCATTCATTACTTGCGCCGGTACCTACATTATATTCGGCGTTGACATGCCGAAAGGCGTTGCCACAATTTGAACAGTTGGCCCGTCACTTCTATTGGGCGAGTAGGTACTTGTAAATCATAATATGAAATAAATTATTAGAACAAAACCGTGTACTTCAACAAAATATGCTTGTCTTAAAATTTTTGATATAAGATCCAAGAATTTTTTTTGATAATGTCACCTATAAATTTAGTTGTTATTCCATTACTGTATATGACGCCAATCCATCCGATCCTAGGTCTTCTGGATACAGCGGTTTTCTGCGGTGTTCCTGAGCTTATTTATTTTGTGGCGTCCCCATTAAATTGTAAACTTTAGTAACTTTGTCGATGACCTTTGTTCGTCTACGGGTTTCATCAATAAATACGAATTGTGGGGTAAAGATATATTGGACAGAGAATTACTATTAATTTTGTTTATAAATAACATTCATAAAAGAAATTATTTAACGATGATGAAAATAGATTATTAATTTAATCACAACAAAGCATGTGTCCATTTGTGACCAAAACTCAGCGAAGCTTGTGGATAAGGTCTAGTAAAAAAATGTTAATGTATTATACTCCTAATAAGCTGTCTTTGATAACGCAAGCTCTTAAAAATATTTCTTCATTTATCGTGTTATTGTATAGAATGGGCATTATTTGAATTAACCGAAAAAAATTCACGAAGTAGTAACGAAATAAATTTGTAAAACGTTCAAACGTAATTGTGTTCAGGCTCATAGCGGTGCAGCATATAGGGAATTAGAATAGTGGGGTCGAACACCATGTGTTCAGCGCGGGTCAGGTTAGGTCACAATGCGGATGCAAAACGCTTCATTGTTGCATACACTCGCTACCAATGGGTATAAATTGGTATTTCTATAACGTTCTGTAATACTAACGTACTATTAAGATTTTCGACATTCTTCCTACCAGTGCAGTTTACACTCAGTATTGTATGGAGCCAGATAATCTTCTTCAGTCTTTAGAATATAAAATATGTATTAAACTTTGTGTTAACAGTACTATATTATTATAAAGTTACGCCTACTTTCCGTAAGGGTAGGCAGAGACCGACGATTTCCACCGGCTACGATATATAGGTATACTTCATAGATAAATATATACTGTTACATTTAATTCCAATCGTTTCCACGGTTTACCTGACTCTTTATTGCGGTTATTTTAAAGTTATTACTGTAAATAAATTACCCACGAGGCAATAGTCTCAAGGTAACTTAGTCATGCGCTCTACTTTGAAGATCTATTAAATTGTGTTTGTACCATTTATCATAGTCGACCTTTTTAGTATTAACCCACAGGAGACTACATATTGATTATAATCAGTTGTGCATAATATTTGACATTAAAACGGGTTCAATCACCTCTGACAATCTCAAGTAGTTCTTGTCGTTAAGGTGTCTTTTTCTTTTTTGCTTTAAGTTGTACCTGCTTGTACTGAGGAAGGTCAGAAATGCGTTGCTTTTTCTGATAACTAAGTCGGCACGTGTCCTGTACCACAGTTTAAAACTAAGGTAGGTATTCTTAGTAAAACACAGTTTAGAATTAACATCAATTTGTTCATCATCATCATGACCCATTTTACGAGTTTACCGATGGACTTGAAGTACCTACAGACCACCATTATTCAGGGGTTAATATATAAGTATTAGGTTTTCACAGCTTGAGATTAATCAAATCATTTATTGCATTAAAAACACGTAAGTAATATAAATTTTCATTAGCACAATACGCATAGTAAGGATATACATATATCCTTTTCGGTCAGCCTCTTCGAAATATTACTGAGAGGAACAAAAGATCGAATACTAAAATAAAACAACAATGACTGCTTACTAACTTGTTATAATACTAACTTGTAAGTACCTACACTTAGATGAACTTGCGACGTTGACAACCTAGCAAACCTCAGAGAGGCATTCTTTACGCCTTATGAGAAGTTGTAGAAGTAAACTTACTTCATGGGTATACGCTCTGTATGGATTTTGCCAAGTAACGTACGAAAGTATAATAGAATTTGATTTGATATTCGATTGCGTCTGAGGCCACGCGACTCGGGCCACACAGAATACCTCGAATGCTTGAAGAAGGCTTAATGGAATGACACCGCCTTTGTAAGTGCCGCCCAATTCTAATGCCTATTCAAATGGCATTTCTTCTCTTTGTTGCTTGATTTTGGATAGCAATAGCTTATTTTATTAGTGTATAAATGAATTTTAACAGGTTACGAATAGAAATCACTATGTCCGTAATGAATTTTGATAGCGCCTTTATCATCTGGTGTCACGACTGCATTTCTATTAATGTTTTGGGTTCTAATTCCTGTAACGATGTCAATAAGTGTTAACATGATTTTGATTTAGAATACGTACCATGATCTTATTTTATCGAATCACCTTTTACACCGTCACGTACATAGCTTTTTTAAAATTAAGTAATCTTTAATAATACATAAAATTCGGGGCGTTATGTCAAGTGCTGACAATATTTGGACCACGTAGAGGCTAATCTCTTCGTCTCTCAAGATAGACATAACGAGAAGTATCTATGGCCCTATGAGTAATATGAAAATATTGTACTCTCATTGACTACGTAGTCAAATTATTTATAACTAACCTAAATAATGTTTGCTATTTAATAAGAACAGGCATAAAAAATATTTCTATGATAAAACTATATAAGCGCTATGAGTAAACCAAAGGTAAAAAAAAACAAATAGTACGTATTTAAGAATCACATTGCGGCTGATTTCTACTCTAAGCGAGATAGCCGGTTCACAGAATTGGCTTTTCGCTTGACTGTCGCTGGAGCAACTCATGTGAAAGAAAGCGGTGTTTTCTGTGACGTAAGGCTCACATAAATTTTACTATACCACATTAATGTCGCTACGTGAAATTGATTTGCAGGCAGAAACATATTATGATTGTGAAAACGGGGTTTACGATTTATTTACACAACACGATATCGACTTCAAACATTATAAACTATCACTGTAACGCAGTTAGCAAGTACCTGTGAAAGATTCTATGACTATACAATTGAAAATTTCACGAATTAATTGACAACCGTTTGCACAACTAACCGGTATTAATTTATTCTAACATTGTTATTTATATTCATAAAATCTGTTCCATTGTTGTTATTTGGCAAGTATGAGTAAAGTCTCATATACAAAGAGTAATAGTAGAATTCGTATATCCAATTGAACTGCGCAGTGTTGCGGCGTATACGCGACTGGAATATCTTTACGTATATTGCATTCGTAATTTTTTATCGGCCGTTATTCTCTTACTATGCCTCTGCTACGTATTATTAATGCAATAATCTGTGACATTAAACGCGAGCAGTACACGATGTTAGAATAAAAAATGTATATCAAATTTAAAAAATATTCTTTAATTCACTATAATATGTATTACTTTACATTAAAATATATACAAACATTTTCCGATCAAACGAAACAATCGAGCAATTTGCAACGTTTCCAGACGACATTGCGACCCTCGAAAAAATGTTTATATTGACAAAAAAGGTTAGTGAAATTTCAATAGGTACTTGTCTATTACTAAAGACGCAATTGGATATCGGTTTCTTCGTTTCGACGCAACGGAGATGAGCTACAAGATTAAGAAATCGGAGTCCGTCAAATTGAAAATGAAATTCTGTAGCGCAAAAATGGTCTTAGGAAATCCAATCTCGGACCAACAATGCCGATGATAACACGATAGTAGGTACTTAAAAGGTTGATGAAAATGTGATTGCTAGTAATTAAAGTTGACACAGAAATGCGAATAGTGAATAACAAAATCTTCATTTATTCGGTCACGGTTTGCCTCTTACGTTTAGCATTAAATGATTGACTCTGTTTCAATTTCGTCTAACACGAATGCGGCGGTTGAACGAATCGGAACACGATTATGTTATTGTGAGAAAATTTTATACGTTTCGCCTTACGGTGTCTCTATCTTACGCTTAGTGTGTGATTATGTTTTGGAGAAGTTGGTCTTGCGATTGATATGAATAAAACACGTGAGTAAGGACGGCCATTCGGCTTCTGAATATTGAATTCCCTTTTTTTATTTCTTACACAATATGCCACCCCGGTAGCGGCTATTGTAGTAACAAAATGGTGCATGATCGAAAAGTGCTTCCAGACGATTAACTTTACCAACAATATTTGAATTTGTTGTTAACTTCGCCTCCTTTTGCGTTAATAGCGTTAAAATGTTTGCGAATTCTATTACGCATTGTTCGCTTGGGGCTCCTTTGATTCCTTTATTGTGAACCTTTCGTCGATTGTGATTTCGACTGATCCTGTTTTGCTATGAAACGCTTATTTTATCACGAATGTAGGTTACTGGAGTGCACGAGTGTTTCATTTATCTGTATTCAATTTTACAACAAACAGTATTGTAACAATTTGTATTTTTACAATTGTGCCCGCAGCTATAGTTATTTTCATCTGTTTTGTTAGAACCTCTTATAAACGGTATACACGTTAGGTAAAATTGGGTATAGATTCTTTTTGAATTTTTCTTAGTTATGTAATGAAGTGATACATTATTAAAGAGCCACCCACATTATGGACACGTTATGCGTCATAAATATTTCGGGAACATAAAATTAACACTTAAAAACATGGGCTTTCGAGGCACCGCAACGTCTACGGGCTCCGACAAAAAATATGGGGATCGCTTGCAGAACAGAACGTGAGTCCAGAGTAACCACAAAAGACTTAGCCATAACCGTACGATTATGAACTTTATATCTTAATCATGAGATTGCTTTTTCTTGGTCACAGTTTAAAAAGCTTTGCTGAACCTTTGTTTTTGGTAATCACAATTATTAACCGTAACTTGTTTGTGTTACGGTACACTTTCGAGCAACGAATGGTTTTGTTCGGTTCCTTGCCTTATCAAAGGACATACTTGTTGACATGTTGTTTAATTGATCGGTGCTTCTCAGTAGGGGTCTAGGGCCCTACGTGTGGCGGTTTCTTTGAGGAATTATTTGAAATTGATAAACTATAAATGCCTCTACAAGTGGAAGATGCCACTGTTACATTTTTTCTCACAAAGAATGCTGTCAAATTTAGGTTGGATTTGGGTCAATTTTTGTGGTATTCATTTGTGGTGTTCTCATTTTCTCCTACAACTAATCCTAATTTCTAAATATCCAAACATAAGTATTTATATCGCAATACGTTTATTCCTTAACACAGTTTATTAAAATGTGGTCTTTACCATAATATGATCACTAGAGTTTAAATGTAAGTATTTAAAATACGTAATTGTTTTTCAACCAGAACTTCTTCGGTAGCTATAAGTTATTCACTACTATTATCTGTACATCAAGCTAATAAGCTAGAATTTTCTCTGACTATATTAATATAATTATTGTGGGGAGCGAACATATTTTTTTCTGATCGCTGACTCGACTCAATAGAAGCTAACATGCATCCACAAAGGCGTTGCAAAAATCGACGACCGGCGGCATCCTTTGACGATAGGTGGTCTCCAACCACTGCCCGTGATGTGATTATAATAGCCACACTTTACTCACACACGCCTTAATAAATACAGAAATGTTATATTTTATATCCTTAGAGATTTTATTTGCAATCACTATCGAACGGTCCGACTTAATTATCCCGCGCGATGCTCTCTTGATGAAACATTAATTAAATTTTTGATGACTTTCTTTTCACTATGGATAATCAGGAATGAGTCGGTATGTGAGAATTCTCACATAGAAATGAAATACTAATTTGTATTAAATGATAAAAACATAAGTTTCGTAATTGTGAATTAAGCTAAAAAAGTTAGTAGAACCAGGTTTTCTTATAAAACTTTTATGTCAAGAGCAACTAGATGTGAAAATCGTTTGTGTTATATATAGTGTCTGTTGGAATAAATTGCATGCTTTTGCTTGAGAGAACTTCCAATGGTACGTAAAATTGACAACGGACTCGGCCCGGTGAGGATATGTTACCCGATCGAACAATGCAGATACAACGCACAATTGCTTCACCATTTGATATCATTGTTGCTATTGATGTTACACGGGCTACTTGACTTTGAAACGGTAGCCTTTACTTCTGCCTACTGGGCCTCTTCATTGACAGACGTTCATTCATTAACATTGCATACCAAAACTGTTTAAGGCAATTTCTTTCATAGTACAATGATTCATGGGGGTGTATTACACTCCTCTGCTTACCCCTTAAGGGGATTACAGGCGTGATGTTACGTTACGTTACAATGATTCAAGCACATTTAGCGCGCTATTTCAGTTTCAGTTAAAATAAAAATGTGATCTATTTATTGATTCATGTATGCATTGTATTAGCTAAACTCTATTAGATAAAAGCAGTTTAAATACTACAGTAATATTGTGAACTATTGCGCATTTAAGCCGTTTTATTTTTAGCAGAAGCAATGGATGCAAGAGTTAGACATTATTGATTAATACGCAAATACCTAGATCAATACGAATATTAGGTGTTTATGACCATTTCTCTTGTTATAGGACAGGGTCGTATGAACCAATTAGGGGGTGTGTTCATCAACGGGCGGCCGCTGCCGAACCACATCCGGCTGAAGATCGTGGAGATGGCGGCGGCCGGAGTGCGCCCGTGCGTCATCTCCCGGCAACTGCGCGTCTCGCACGGCTGCGTCTCCAAGATCCTCAACCGGTACCAGGTAAGGATCAGCACAATGCACACACATATGTAGGTACTAGGGAAAAGCCGAGTACTTGTTTTTAAATTTAGCTGAATACCTAGCGTAGATAAAATCAAATGGAATAAAATTCGATAGTCGGTTTACTCTACATAAGTTGGTCTTGGCCCTTCTGGAGTAAGTATATATGTATATTGTAATAAACTGGAATGAGAATGCTTAGAAATATTCACTACAAACCAAAATGGTCACTTTCAGCATGTCATCGTTAGTTTGCAATATATATATTTTACAGTATTTTCTGCACGTTCATTAGATACGCTTCTTCATTCCAGGTTGTTTATTGCAAATAATTTACAAAATATATTGAATTGATCGATATTCTCAAAGACAACATAAAATAATTATAAATAAAAGTGTTTATGTCTTACGTTTTTTCAATATTTCATTATTGTCAACAGGAAACCGGTTCCATACGTCCGGGTGTGATCGGCGGTTCGAAGCCCAGGGTGGCAACGCCTGAAGTAGAGAACAGGATCGAAGAGCTCAAGAGACAAAACCCAGGTATATTTTCCTGGGAGATTAGAGATAAACTTATAAAAGAAGGCATTTGTGATAAAAACACTGCTCCGTCTGTGAGCTCCATTTCGAGACTTATAAGAGGAGGCAAAAGAGACGAATCAGACCCTAGAAGAAATCATAGCATTGACGGTATTCTAGGTAAGTTATACTTACCTTGGCCTTATGAATTATATAAAACATGCTATATATGGCCTTTACGGTAATTTTGATTAACCTGAAGGGTGCTTCCTCATAAAATATTTGAAGTTGTATTATAATTAAAAAAATATTCTCGCCAAAGTGTCTGTACAAAGTATACTTTTATGTTCCTACGTTGGATAAAGTATTGTTATATTTCTGCACTAAAACTGTTAGAAGTGGAATTGTGCGGTTCTTATTTGCGTTGAACTGCGTATTACACTAGTTTCCAGAGCTCTCTGAACAAGGGTCAGAGTCATACTTATTTCAAGTTTATTGTACTGCAACAACAAGGTTATGTTTAAAAATAGATGTTAATGTTACATTTAGAAACATTTAGAGAAAACCTTGAAAAATTTGATTTCAATTATTTTTTAATTCTCCGGTGAAACCTTCAACATAATGATGCATAAATAACTGGCCGTGTCATCATAGTCTTTAGCGTTGATTCGAGACCATAATCACTTAATTTAGTTTAAAGCACACTATTATTATAATTTTATTCCTGTAATGAGACTGTCGGAAACGTTTGCAAACTTCGCAAAATGGCGTATAAAGTTAATAATCCACGTAAAAATGAAGCGGGTGAGGCGCGCGCGCACGCCACAGCAGCGCCCCTTGTGTCGGCTTCGGAAATTGTAGGTTATAAAAATGAAATTAGTATCCAAAGCTGTTATTATCCCATCGCGTTTGGCCGCGAGGCTTGCATTACGACAATCTGTCCGTACTGCACGTCTTGTGCCGTATAGCTATCCAATATAAAATGGCGCTCCTAATATCCCGGTTGAACGACGGAGTGCGGTTTGCCGGCGAGATTCTGCGCCGCGATAAGATTATGCATATTAAGTTGTGCGCAGCTAAAGTAATGTCTACACTGCAAAAGCGGGCCGCACTCAAATTTTACTACTCGCTCTAGGGCATTGAAAATTCATTACAATGTCAATTGATGAGCGCACAAATTATAATAGAACTACTAATGAATTACGAATGCATGTCTGTATTGCATGATCAGATTTTGTTGCATTGCCTTTATAAACATTCAAAATACTAATGTTCGCCCAGAGGTCGCATTCGACCATAAATTTGAGGAAACTATAGATGTAGGTTTTATTTTGCACGTATCGGATTTTTTTCTACTCGTATTGTTGTTTACCCAATTTTGTTTTATTGATAACCTGAAATGGACGACCCATGGCTATGGAAACAAAAAAAATCGTTTGATAAACAAAGAAAAATTGAGATTGTCATTGACTAGTTATATAGATGTAGATTTTCAACTTCATTTAACAATTAATAAGTATTTGGTCTTATTACAAATTAGTAATTTTTTAGTTTCCAAAACACAGTGAAAAATATACATATTATATGTAACTTATTTATCTGGTTAGGTTAGCAATTTACATTATCCTAACCACAAGCAGAAAAAGTGCTATTGCAAATGTTTATTGTGAAAATAAGCCGCAAGGTTGAAACAGAAGTCGAAAGAACACATTTAATTCAGAGTAATATATATTAAGGCTTAAGAAACTCATTAGAGTATTCTATAAATGCAATATACGATGTGGTTACATTTAATTTAATCGGGAACGCGTGTGGCCCAACGGTAGTGCGGGCAATACACTTAATGACATAGACAAAGCAACAAAAAAGTATAACCACATTAGAGAAAAATATCACAAAGTTGAATTTAAACAATTTAGACATCCATGTGTTGTGGCAACACACAGTATTTCATATAACATTGTCCACTTATCTCATTAGTCTTTTGTCTTGTACTTAGTAGATAGAAAGAATGTCATGAATCCACCATAACTTCGATGTTAATTGCTTATAAAATTAAGAAATACATTTCGAGTGCTTCCTTTTTCTCCGTTACCAAATGAGTTTTTCTGTTGTACTCAGGTCCGTCATCTTGCGAGGATTCAGACACGGAGTCCGAACCCGGCATTACATTGAAGAGAAAACAAAGAAGGTCGAGGACCACCTTTTCGGGAGATCAACTGGAAGCATTAGAACGGGCATTTACAAGAACTCAATACCCCGATGTATACACACGAGAGGAATTGGCACAGAAAACTAAACTCACAGAGGCTAGAGTTCAGGTTTGTATGATTTTGTTTATACAGAGTTTACGTCATACAGCATTTGTTTTGATAAACAATGACAAGAAAAGACAAGTTAATTTAAAGTGTCGATAGTAAGGGCTTACGAAACTTTACTTTACAGATACATTCAATAAAATTTAATTAATGCGATAAAATGTATTTGCTGAATGGCCATGGTGTAACTGTGTACTTTAATTCCCTTAGAGAAGCAGCGTAATTTCTTACAAAATTTGAAAGTCTGTGGTAGTTGATTGCAGTAGGTCGTAATCAAACAACCTCATTGTTGCGTTGCATTAACTTCCCGCCCATAAAAACATTTTGACCTAAAAAATGATGTAATTACCAATATAATTAATTAAAATAATAACATTGTAAGCTCTCCACCACATGTTGCGCCTCGCTACCGTTTCTTTACCCCTTTTTGTCGAATTAATAGCCCCTCATAATTGTAATTCTAACAAAATGTAATCGGGTTTGCTCTACCTTGTAATTATTTATACATATTATTTATTGACTGCTTTTAATTTAGTTTCAATTCCAGTTTCTATTGACTTGACAATCAAAAGTTTTTTTTTAAAGATATACCTCGTACTCTACTATTAGGAGCCAAATTATAAACTTGGTTAATATCCTGAATAATTTTAAGACTGTTTCTTCGATTAATTGTCTTATTATTGCTAATAAAATTTGGTTTATAACTTAATTTTATAATTATAACTTAATGACATACTTGTTTTAATTACATAAATCGTTATTTGAGCAATTAGTATTTTGTAATTACCTGTAACTTAATGTTAAATTGTTTATCTATAAAATTTACTGTGCAATAAAGTAAGTTTCGTTCTATTGTATTGTAATAACGATCGTATTAAGTCTTTGTTTCTTTTATAGGTATGGTTTTCGAACAGAAGAGCCCGTCTCCGAAAGCAACTAAACTCCCAGCAATTAAGTGCTTTTAATACAATGTCCTTGCAATCCGCTTTCCCATCCGTTCATCAACAATATGAACCGCCTTCAAGTTTCAATGCTCAGTGCGCGTCTTGGCAACAATCCTACTCCTCTGCGTTAGGAACAAGTTCAGTTTTAAATTCGGCTCTGGCGCCCTCTCTCCATCAATCCGCATTAACTGCACCAGTGTGTCAGTCTGCCCTTGCAGCTTCATCGCTACATCCACCCACATCTAGCTCGTTCTCTTCGGGAAATCTCACTCCACTTTCTCATTCGTCGGAAATCCCAACACCACTGCAAGCGCCGACAGAACCCACCCCTCCAAGTTCGAGCCCGACCACAGTGAGTCCGTCTGCCAATCAACCAAGTGGAATTACCTACCAACATTCAACTTACGCAAGCCCCGCCGAGGCCATGCCCTATCCTTACGGCTATGGAGACTATACGAAACAAGACCACGCGATGTCAGCGCATAACCACTGGACCTCGAGGCAACTAAGCGGCCATCCTCAGAATAAACTTGCGGAAGTCGGCGCTTGGCCAGAAAATTATAGGTAAGATTATGACATTATACTATTACAAAATGGTTATGATAGACGGTTCAGTTTAATAATAATATAAACGACCTGTAATGTCTCTATAATCCCTAACGCCGAGCTTTATGAATAATTAATGTTTAGCTACTTATTTATGTTCCGATTCACACTATGAATATGTAATTTTAATAAATTTACCTTTTTCACGAATTAAACAACAACATAGTTAACCGGCCGCAATTTGAAAAAAAAAATCGTAACTTGCTATATAAAGGATATGTGTAGATAAAAGATAAGTATACCTCGTTAAGTATAAGTAGTCTATCGGAAGTCGTTGAGCGGCGAACGGTGGCTCGTTCATTTGCAGCGTAACGTCTAGGCGTGGGCCTCGATCGCAAATCGGGGTGCGTTCATTTTATTTCTTTTCACCTTCCTTTATCATTAGCCGGAGCGGCCGCTAATCAATTAAGAGTGTAAGAAGTCGGCCATTATACGCCGCGCGGGTAGTTATTACAGGCCGCTCTTCGTAATACGCCGATTCGATCGTGAACGCAATAGGGCTGCGAATTTTATATACATTTTTGATCGATTATTAATTGAATTTTTACCCACGTACGAACGTCGTACGCCTTGCTATTAAGAAATTATCAATTTCCATTAAAATTCGTAACACACTTATCTTAAATCACGTGTGTACAGACTGTCACAGTGAATTTAACGAAAGAGTATGTCCAACTCATTGTCGCTCGGTATTCTATACGACGCAGACATTTATCTGTGTTATCGAGACAAAGCACGTCTATAAACCTCACATTGGACCACACACAATATATTTCTTAGCACAATGACTTACATTCTAATAACATATGGGTTAGCCACGTTTATATGGCGATGTATCTTACCTGATTCTTTAAGCAACCATGATTGACGTAACACCAAAGGAGTGTAGTTGTGGTCATTGTTAGTTTCATTTGTCAAATATCTGTTATAGTACACGCGAGGAGAATACGCGGACTGATTTATATTGACTATACCAAACAAACATTTATTTTAGTTACAATTATAAATATTCAATACAAATATGGACGTGTTTTAGAACCTTGTTGATGTCGTTACACCTTTGGGGCTGTTAGTTTAAAAATGATGTAATTTTGAATAAATCTGTCTGCAGTTTAAATCTGTGGTGTGTGATCATAAGTGGCGGGTTTGGAGCCGTCCTTGTCACAGTAATTATTGTATACTGGTAGATAGTAATTAAGTGGTAATTGCCCATAAATAAATTTTGATTGCTGAACGGTGGTCTTTCTAAGAACAACGATTATAAAACGCTATATACCAGTTGGAAATTTACTGGCTGATTTCACATATTTTTTATTATAAACAAAAATTGTACAAAAACATTTTTGAAGACATTTCCATTTTATCAAATTTCATTTCCTCTTGGAAATTTTCGTTTCAATTTGCTTAATGTATCCTGATCGGTTATACATTTGTAGGAGCGCAAAGGTTACGTTAAACGATTTCCCGTAAATGCATTAAAGCCGAGGTCGCGGCGGTCAGGGCTTACAGAACTACATTCAGTAAGGACGTTAACTCATAAAGCGCAAGAACTGTACACATTTCACCGTTAGAAAGGGTCTATTTTCCGCTAAAACATGGCTATGTAGAAACGATTTAAGTTCACGATCATACAGTCCGCGCACAATACACCTGTATTGCGGAAAACAGATAAAAGCACGTTGCTTTGTAGCGCGCCGTTCGCAATTAATGAGAGGCCGAACGTGACATTAGTGTAGTGAACCCGGGCATTAAACTAGCCCACAGCTGGTATTAAAACTTATCTGCGCTATTTGCATTCGACTTCCTAAAGCGCAAGTTCGCCTCAACCTTTATTGGTCAGCTCCACTCAGCCGTTCGATCCATTCTTTAGTCGAAATAGTGATTGATGGATGCAGGTGAGCGAAATTGCTTTTGATTTGGAGTTTGATTGAAATTCAATCATTTGTAAATTCAAATCGTAACAGTCGTTCGCTTAACAATTTTGACGGCCTATATAGAGTTTATATGTTGATTTTATTATTAACTCTCTTAGCGTTTCTGTTCTTATATTTTAAAACTATCTACGAAAATTTAAAGATGCTAAAATAAAAATAAAAAATTTAGAACGACACAGTTTCATATTTATAGAATGAACATTACTAACGAAGGGTCTTATTTTATTGCTAAGAATATTCGTACCAGACTCGTTATCCATCTAAAAACTTCCGTATAGATACCTAAAGCAACAAAGTTTCAGCCACAAACAATGAAGAGGCTAGATAATTGATTAATTACTTCGGCTGTTGGAAAACTCACTTGTTGCGTGCTTCGTTCCACTTATTACCGGCAGCTTTCGGTAATAAATAATGATATCCTCGGCTTGCTAATCGCGAATCTGATTGCATTTCTCATACACCTGCTTTGTGAGTAACATGGAACGTAATTAGGCAAGGTTTCTAAAAAGGCAACGATTGCTCGCGTGAAAGTGAAACGGCGACGTACCTAATCACCGAGATGCTTAAGAATAGCTTAAGTATTTAAAACTACAAACTGATCTCTTCTAATTACGAATGGTAAAGTTTTTATCGTATACTAACGGTCATAACTCACATTCGACTTCTCTTAATCATGTATTTCAATCAAACAATATTTAAACGCAATTTTTTAATTTTTTAATATCGATTAACTACAACTCTAACAGTATTGAAACCAGTATTATACTTTTTAACTTTTCAAAATCACTGTTACCAGCAATGATAGAATTTGATTATTACTTTGACTGCTGATCGTAAAAATGCTTATACTCATGATTTCATCAAATCATCATTTAAATAGTTTTGTTCGTATCATTCCGGCCATTACGCACTCCGGTAGGCCAAAACTAAGTAACAATTACTATGCAGCATTAGAAGCTTCAGTCTATGATTGCCGTTCTTATTATTATAGCCGATAGGTTCTCAGCCTCTGGATCATTTGATCGATATGTGTGTCAATTACGACTCACTGCATGTTTATTTCATTCAGTCATTCGCAGGCTAAGTTGGCGCTCCCACGCTCACAACTTTTTTAAACCAGGGTCAAGGATACGTGTAATTTTAAAATAAGAATCACTTCTCTTTTTTCTGTAGCAATCCTAATAACAACAAAATTTATTATGGCGCCTAATAAAATTTATTATAATTATAAAGCCATTAAATTGTTTTGACGGTTACCAAATCAAAACTTTATTGTTTGTCCTACAATACTTGATACGATACTTGTAGTATCGAGTTTACGTAGATATCAATAAAATACAAAAACTCGTTATTTGAGTTAAAAAGCAGTACCACAACAGATATTAATAATATATCAATATATTAATACCCGAAGAGGAAACTTTGTAAACCCTTTTAAGCATATTACGTGCACAGAAGAGTAGGTAGGTACCTACGAGATTTGGCAGACTTAGTTGTAGTTTATATGGAGAGGGAGCGCAGAAAGCGAAAATTTTGGTGCAATGATAACACAATCTCTTAAAGTGAACAAAATAAGACGTACATTGTATTTAGTAAGCGAGGTAGCGCTAGATGTAATTTTATACCGACTGAAAATCGTAACTAAAGATCAGTTACTCCAGAAGGTAGCGGTGAAGCTAAAGCATGTGAAAGTTGTTAAATAAATTGAGCTTTGAATTTTCCATACCGTGCATATATGAACCGTATTAAGTTTTTTAAAAGTATAAACTAATTTTTATTTGATAGTTTCATAGTATTATTAAAAGCAGATTGAGTAATACAACACTTGTTGTGGGTTTGTTGTTGTTGCTGTACTGTGTAATGTATTATTATCAACACCTGGATCTTTAGGTTATTGACACCCGGCTATTGACCTAACAGACACATACACAGTATAAATTTATGAATGTTTAGCAATTATTCTTATTATTATACATAACGGCGTTGAACTGAATGCACATTTGAATAAACTCAATAATTTTGAGAGCGCGGAGAGATAATGCTCACGTAACTAATTCCTTTGCTTATATTCACGCTGTTTTGCGAATAACATGTATTAATAACTTGTTTTTCTTTGTTGCAGTTCATTTTTCGGAACAAATACTTCGCACTACGCGTCTCATGCTCACTCTCCATCCGAGGCGAAGTCCGGATATCCTTACTTGGGACAGCTGGGCGGCATGGACATGGGGCGAGTACACTGATTGTACATTAACTGTACGGTATCGCAACATTGAAATGAATTCTAAAGAGTATTGGCAATAACGAAATATCCATAGCGCTGTTATATTAATATATCATTTACACGGTTGAACAATGCAACTATTGTAATATCCAACGTGCCTTTATTTTTCCGTTGTGCAGTAAATAATTACAAATGTACTTTATATGTATACAAACGATCTGTAAAAATGTATATAATACCTATATGAATTATATAAACTATGTGTTTTTTTTTAATTTTTTTATTGAAAAGGTACAACAGCAAATTGATGATTTTAATTTTACAGTTAAAATTTTCGATGTATTCTGAACAGGAATAACTTAGAATGTAATTATTGAGTGTATAAAGCAAATTGTAATCAAGAAGCACTATGTTTTCGGCTTCTTCTTAATTGTATTATAAAGCTTTATTTTGACTAAGTTTGTAGGATTAGTAAATTAATTTGTTCCTAAAAATCTTGTTTAACTAAACATAGATTTAGGTCTATATTTTTTCCATAAACAGAATGTTACATAAAAAAATGTACATTATATTATGTATTGTGTATTGGTTATATGACATAGTTTGCTATATTTGATGTAAATTTAGTTCAAAGTTTTAGAGAAATGTGATGTAACAATAAGTTGTATTTATTTTATGGGTACTTACCACAACACTTAAGTGGATAAGAATACTTTGTATAGTTACTGTTTTTTTTTTCCAAAATAAATGAATTCAATGAAATATTTGGCTTTGCTTGTATGCCTTTAAATCTGGCGTACCATTGTTATTATCCCTTGATCCTTTTACATTGATAAGACCCTTCGCAATGATATATCTACTTAATTAAACACATTAAATCAACTTCACACATTACAAGCAGTTTCAGTCACAAGCATTCATGCTCGACACCTGAATGGTGTCGAGCATGAATGGGCTTTTCCCGCAACTATGCACTCAAAGTTTCAAAACTCAAATTTAATGAAAAAATTGAAAATCAATCACTAATAAGGAAAACCTTGGGTAAGAGGTCTCTACATTTATTACGAACCTCTATCAAATATATGTTGGAATGAAAGATGGAAGGTGAAAAAAATGTTAATTAAAATTAATGAAACTCGTAAATTCAACTACTAATTAAACTAGCTATTGCAACAGATAACAAATTAGGGTGTCGTATTAATCATGTGGACAATGTACGTGAGTTGGAGCCTTTTAACGGAGTCGTATCTATACATACCTGTATTACATTTCATAGTAAGAAAGTAAAATGGTAGCCACTATTCTACGTCCGTTCCTCTACCCGTTTTCCTCATAATCTCATTTGCCAACGGCACTATAGTATTTATTTACACAAAAAATACCACGATATTGATTCATCGATCTTATTACCACTGGCTCCTTGACTATAATGGGTAACATGCCTTTGTTGGAGAACTAGATTTTTTGATACTCATAGTCCGTGACTTGGTAGCATTGAAGAAATCAATTTTAATACACAAAAACTCTTTCTTATATTTTGTCGTATACGTTATACTTTGAAAAAACAAATGCTTGCTCTTAACATATAGGTCCCTGTACATTATATGTTTTCATAAATATAGGTGAAGAAATAACCTTACTTAATCGACTATACAGGCGTATTAAAAAGTTTTATTGGTCCTATTTACAGTGACGGCGTTAAAATAACAAATGCGAAGGGCGCTTTCCTATAGAAATTTTCAAATAATTTCATTATTATTAATTACATAAAGATATTCAGTACAAACTTTCTGGGAAATAATAACACAATAGCTAGTAGTAACACGTCTGTTGATATGTAAATCTGCAAACGTCCACAACAGACTTGCCTTTCCTATCCATTTCAGCTTATATTAGTCGCATTAATGTCAAGACACTAGACCTTCTGCTTTAAATTTTTGAATCAAATTGGTTCAAGTTCTAACTTCTAAACAATATCCGTTATACATATTTAAAGAGAGAATTAGCAAAATGTATTGAAACATTTGAGTATTTTTAATGTTTCAATACGTTCTGCTAATGTTTTAAAGTAAAACTAACGGTTTGAAATAAAGCTCTAGATAAATAATTATTTTTTTAATGACATTTGTCATCTTTTATAACTCGACGGTTTGTTTTAAACCGGCCTCGTATTGAATGTTTTCATCATCAAATTTGTCTTAATATCGCGTGCAAAATACTTCATCGTCCTGAAAGTCGCCAGTGACAAATTCTAAAAATCACCCCTTTTTTATGCAATTAAATTTATTAATTTTGCATATGTATACGTTAGTTTGTGGTTCAGATGATGTAACAATAACAGGAATAATCCAATGATAAATGTTCGTACTTGACAATGGTACGCGGTGTCTTCGCCGCATGGGGTGTAATTAGACAGTCCAATGCAAGCTACTAAATGCATGGCCCACACTATATACTATACAATGGTCTAGAAGGTAATCGATGCTTCGAGAAAGAGATATTGATAGGTTCAGTGCTACTAATTAGCTACTTGTGACTACTCGATACGAATTTATTGTTATGTTGTGTACACAGTAGGTATTCATACAGTGTTCAGTAGATTTCTTCTAATTTTCTTTACTGTCGTATCACGTGGTATTTAATTTATAAAAATGCCTTTTTTCCTATAAATTCATTATTTCGATGTGGTAAATAATAAAACGATTATGTCCAGTAGTGGAATTCCAAAGGAACTCCAAGATGTAATTTGTGGAGTGTGCTATGGACCTGTGTTAATTTAGTTACTT
>DWDX01000492.1:0-26144 GCA_018245675.1 Agara michaeli
GATTGCAGGCAAGTTATTATAGTTAACCCTAGTCAACAACCGGGTGCTCCCTATTAGCATGGACTGACACTTAGAGGACTGTAAATGAAGTCAAGACATTTTTTAATGAATATACTGATAATAAATTATTCAACCTGTGCACGACTCTACTCTATTATGCTATAATGTATAAACTGTACAATCAAATTAAAAGTCTTTAACTTGTACAATTATCAATTTCAAGAAGCCTTGATCAAATTTGGGGAGATGTTTGTTGTCTTGGCCTTAAAAGCTTGATTATATCGAAGACCCTTTAAAAAGACGATTTTGCTTGTAGTAAATTTAAATAGTACCATATGAAGGTCCATCCCGACATCTTCTTCCACAAACACATCTGTATCCGCCCTCCGTATTCACGCAATCTTCAGTAGCAGAGCAGCTCGCTCTATTACTGGCGCATTCATCAATATCTGTAAAAACAAAATGTCTTTAATGCTGGCTCCTTGTCTAACTACATGGTTATCTAATTATTTAACTGCGGATATAAAACGAATTTCATAACTTACATGGTCTATTAAGTTACCTACATTTCTATTTTTGTGTCCTTTATTAGTTCCATATCTAATACAAATCATTCTATTTATCACTCGACTGATGATTTTCTTTCTTACATTTTAACCAGATCATTCAAATCGGCTGTTGTGTACTTAAGTTTAAACATATGGTGCGCTGTATGTTAATAGTTTTGATGATAAAAACGGATTCAAATCTCTTACCAACACAACGTCCCTGACTGGGATTATATTTGAAACCAAGTTCACAATTGAGTGGTGGAGAATAAGGCCACTCTGGTCTCGGCTTAGGCCTTGGTCGTGAGCCGCTGACATATGTCCAATCTGGTGGTGTAGCTAAAAACACAATTACACATTAATCTAATTCTTGGTTTTTTGAAAAGTTAAACAACAATAATGAATTTAGTCAGCAATTTATAGAGTAATGATGATTTACCAACTGTCGTTCTTTCCGTAGTAGAAGTAGATGTAGTTCTCCTTGTTGTAGGTCTAGGTGTAGTAGTTGTTGTACTAGTTGTACTACTGGTAGTAGTCCTTCTAGTTGTCATTCTGCTAGTAGTAGTTCTAGGCGTTGTAACAGTACTGGTGGTAGCCACGACGCACCATCCAGTTGCGTCTCTAATGAAGCCACTAATACATTCGCAGCTATAGCCCCCTGGCCTGTTCTGACAAACCTCCAAATTGCTGCAAATATGTCTACCAGTTTCACATTCGTCTGTATCTGTAAGATCAGTTATGTTAAGTCACAAATTGATTTATGAACGTTTTCACATCCCGTCCTGTACTCCGAAATTTCAATAAATACAAATGGTTTTGTCTATAGATATGTGTTACAATGGTAAACTAATCTACTTATGCAACGAAAAAAAAACATTTTGTTTGATTTTTGTTAAAAGGCTGGTCGTATTCATAACTAATGAACAAAATCAAATAATATTAAAAATAAGGAATGTGTACAAATAAGTAACATTATTCACCTAATAGTAAATTTACCTGTAAGATTAAATTAGTGATGCTTACCGACACATTCTCCTCTCTCATTTTTCTCGTAACCGTTCAAACAGTGCAAATGATTCAAGTCAAAATCCGTGTTCTCAGGTGTTTCCGGGGTTTCGTTTGCTATCACATTCGTCCATCTATCCTTTGGTATATCGCTCGTGTTAATATCATAACTACCATCAGGCTTTCTGTCTCTTTCCACAGTAACGGGATCCCTAGGAGTTGGCAAGGTAACTTCATAGGGATGACCGGATGACTCTGGTTGTCTTGGTGTATAAGGACGTCTCGGAGTTAGCGGAATAACAGTTTCAGTGGTTGTAGGAATGGTAGGTAAGGGTCTTTCGTGTCGGTTATGGTATGGCGTTCTTCTCGTAGTAGGGACGGTTCTATGGTGATATGGGTACCTTGGGCGGGTCGGGGGTGGAGGGCGCGGGGTTGTAGAAGTGGTAGTTGTAGAAGTGGTGGTGGGCCGCGGCGTTGTCGTGCTAGTCGTGGTCGAGGTTGTCGAAGTGGATGATGTTGTCTCCGGAATCGCATCGACATTAGTCGTGTTGTCCTCTCTGGAAGTTTTATTTCAAAATTACCGAGCATTAGTGAGTGGTATTTAAATTTCAAGAGCTAAATAGTAGTCCTATATTCAGCCTCCCAGCCAGGGTGGTGATTACGTGCGGTTTATAACTTAAAAATTTAAACATTACTCGCTATGACGCTGAAGTAAAACATTACGAGGAAACCTGCACACCTTGAGCCAGTTACAAAAATTTGTAATGTTTCTGAGATGTGTGAAGTCTGCCAATCTGCACTTTGCGAGTGAGGTAAACTATAGCCTTAAATCTTTCCACTGTGAGAGGAGACTCGTGTCCAACAGGGTCGGGAAAAAAATGCTGATGTGCTGTTATAGTAACTTACTCGGACTCATAATATTCATATTCATAGATGGGTAGCACGGTAGTCGAAGTTGTACTGGAGGGGCGGCGAGTGCAGGTGAATGAGCCCAACACATTCAGGCAGTGCATCCCTGCCCCGCAGTTGTCAAGCTTCAGAGAGCATTCGTCGATATCTAGTAACATAGTTTTATTACTTAGCAATATACATATCTTTATTTACATAGAAATCGTCGTAAAAGCCAAATCGTGGTGGCATTCTTTACTAATTGGGATAATAAGTAAAACATTGTGTGGTTAATTAAACAAACGTATTCTCGTGCTTAATATAATGGAGCCTTTATGTAATATATTACAGTGGCTATTGCAGGCTGGCGTCAGTTTTGTACTGTTCTTAAATATTAATCTTTTAGGTATCGTATCTTTCCCCCCTAATATCAATGGAATCATTTATACACATAAGTAAGTTTTTAAAAATATTGTCTCAAAAATTATATCTTACCAACACAAGAACTAGATGAGTCCAGTTCGAAGCCATTCTTGCAGCGACACTCGTGGCCACCAAAAGTGTTGATGCAGTTTTGGAATTGATCGCAAAGATGCGTGCCCTCGCGACATTCGTCTATATCTGAAAGTAAATTGGCAAGATAGGAGTAAGTATTAGGCTATTTCATATTATAAAGGTAAAATGTAATTGAATTTTGACCAGAATGTAACACGTTTGTAAATCAGCAGCAAGTGGAAATCACAAGCAATAAGCGACAGTTTTATTCCATCAGTTTTAATTTGATGTTTCAAAGAATTTTACGAACCTTCACAGACCGTTCCTCCAGGCCGTACTCTGGTACCTTCTTGACATATTTTTGTTGCAAGCCTGTATGAAATAAATTATTCTATTACCAAATGCACAATTTTCGATTTATTCGAATTCACTATATTTTCTCAGAAATCAACATTACTTGGGTAACGTGCTTATCTTCGATTTACAGTTGTACGCTCCGGGCAAGTTCACGCACACCTCGGTTCGCTTGCAAACCTCACTGCTTTCTTCACACTCGTCAATATCTGTAATAATTCTAAAGTTACGATTTCTTCCTCGACACGATGCATGCATGCATTTTTACGTACATATATCTTAGCTACTGAATTTTTGTTGTCACTGTTTAAATTAATCAGTTTTCTTTGGTTCCATTCGTTGAACTCTATACCGAATTTAAATGCCAAAGTGACTAGATCACAAACTGTCCTCAAGAATAACGATTAGTAGCAAGTAGAATTTTGAATATTCTTGTACAGCTAACTTTGACATTAAACTATATTTTGATACTTAAGATTATTATGGCGTACCTTCGCATTTTCCTGTAGCGGAGTTGACCTTGAATCCAGGTGCACAGCGCTTAGAGACATGATCTTGGCAAAAGTAGCTCCCGTGGGTGTTGATGCAGTGCTGAGAGAGCCGCTGGCAGTCGTCCAGCCGCTCATCGCACTCATCAATATCTAAAATTGTGGCGTTTATGGGAAATAGGATATCAGTGATGGTACTAAGGTATATTGTGAAAATTCAGTAAATATATCATACATTGGAACGCGTAGTGGACGAAAAGCAAAATCAATATTGCACTTCGATAATATTTTGTGTGTTGGATTGGAAGTATAAGTTCAAAATGTTCAAATCACCTTTTTACTAATGCACTAGCGACCACATTCGTAAAAAGTGGTTCAGATTCCAAATGAGGAATCTTAAAATCTACAAATAAATAACGCACCGATACATTCATCGTCGGGTCCAGCTCTGAAGCCCGGGGGACAAATGTCGTTTTTAATGGTTGAACTGGTAGAAACGGATGCATCAGTTGTAGGTGTCGCGGCCCGGGCCGCCTCGATGAACGGTTTGCCATGCTTTCCAGCACATTTATATCCGCCTATTGTGTTCTCACAAAGATATTTGGGACATGGTGGCCGAGGTAAACGACATTCATTTATATCTGCAAGTGACATGGTACACATTGAAAGAAAAATATAAAAGGGGAAACTATTATAATTTAAGTTAATTGTATCTAATGTTGACAATTGTAAACAATTGAATATGAAACATTTAAAGTTGAATATTAAATGAATGCACAACTTCAATTACTCTACGCAAGATGGCGCTTTTAAATAATAATATACATGCTAAGAATCACAAAGATAAAAATAAAGTAAAGGAATAAATTAGACGCTGATTCTTTGACATTTCACAAGGAATATTAAGCGCGGAAGGTAATTACCATCGCAAACTTGGTTGATAACATTCTGCTGGAAGCCCGGCGGGCAGCTAAGCCCCACCTCTCTTTTTTTGATGGGTACACATTTGTAAGAGCCTTCTGTATTGTGGCATACGGTGTCTTCTTCTAGGCACAGGTCATCTAGAGAATCCGCGCACTCGTTTATATCTGTGAAGAGATTAGTCCACCAATCCCTTAGTTTATCAAGTCATGCATATCGTTGAATGAGTTTTTTTCGTATTTACTAGCGAAACTAAACAAATCTGACGCGTCCTAGGATTAGAGTCAAAATTTCTACAGGTTGTACTTTGAGGCATCTAAATAATATTAGATCAACACAATTTTTTTTTGATAATACCAGGAATTGTTTATTGAATCGAATTTTATTTTTACATTATTTCGCAAAATAACAAAAAATGAATCAATTTATACAAAAATATAAAATTAAATTATATTTAAAATTAACCAAGTAACACAAGGATACAAACTTGATTAAAATCTCATATTGTTATTCTTAAAAGCGGGTTTTCTATTATCGTATGCTTTGTTTCGCAATAAATGGACAGAGCCTTAACAATTCTTACTTACAACAATTACAAGAAGGTCACCCGTTAATCATTACGAAATTGCAGGCAATAAAAAAAAATTCAAAAAACCTTACCTTGATTCTATATAAAATTCTATAAAAAGCATGCTTATCTTACCATCCTTAGCTAAAATAAAAAGTAGCTAGGCTACACACAATACACACACAAACACCGAATACGCAGTTTTAGGGGAGATACCTTTACAGGATTTCTTGTCAGCCTGCAGTTTGAAACCTTCACGGCACTGACAACTAACTTTGCCATCGTTGTCCTTACAAATATGCTCACAAGAGTTCTCCTTACATTTATCCTTTCCTATGTTTTTCTCTGTTGTTGTCTCATCTTTTTTGTCTGTGGTAGATCCATCCTTCTCTGTAGTAGGCTTCAATGTTGTTGACTTCTCTGTCGTAGGTTTCACTGTTGTTGGCTTCTTTGTCGTAGACCTCACTGTGGCAGACTCCTGTGTCGTAGTCTTCAATGTCGTAGGCTTCTCTATTGTTAATTTCTCTGTCGTAGGCGTCACTATTGTTGACTTTTCTGTCGTTGACCTCACTGTTGTAGATTCCTCTGTCGTAGTCTTCAATGTCGTAGGCTTCTCTGTCGTAGGTATCGCTGTTGTAGTCTTCGCTGTCGTGGGTTCCTCTGTAGTTGTCTTTTTTGTTGTTATCATTTCTGTCGTAGACTTTTCTGTTGTAGTTCTCTCTAACTCTTCTGCGGCATCCTAAAAGATTTTATCATTTTATAGATTTGATGGGATTTAAAAAAACAATAAATTATAATTAAGATCAGTAAATTAATAAATACACACACTACAAATACATACACAAAAATAGTTATTTAGAATCAATAAAGGAAAATAATAAAAATATTTACTATACAGCACTGGTAATATGTGTTCTGTCTTAACGCAGAAGTAGGACTGACGTCTTCTTCAGCGGGACTTCCACAACCGTCCTTGCCCTGAGATTCCCCTGTTAGCTTCCCGAATGTGCACTCACTGCAACAGGTCTACAAATATATTGTTTAGAAGATTAATAAGTGCAATGCAGAAAGAGAGGTGGTGATTACAAAGCGTAACGTTAAAAAATTATTCCGTATGTGGCTATTAGAAACGTTGTTTCACTTATTGTAACAGGAAATTCCTCTTTACATGTCTAGTTTCGATATCACAGAAAGTTTTAATTAATAAATTGTAAAATCGTACATTAATTAGTAATTAAAAGCTTGTT
This sequence comes from Agara michaeli, assembly GCA_018245675.1. Classification (NCBI taxonomy): domain Eukaryota; kingdom Metazoa; phylum Arthropoda; class Insecta; order Lepidoptera; family Hesperiidae; genus Agara; species Agara michaeli. The sequence goes on from DWDX01000492.1 coordinate 6,515, forward strand.
TGCGATGTTAAGGGCTAAGGGTTGTTCATTATTTGACTGCGCAGTATCTTACGGGTCGGTTAAAGTGCCAATTAGCATATTTCTTTATCACTTTGGCTCGCCTTTGATATATTTGTCTAGTAAAAGTTAAATCACTGACATGGTTCTGTACATTTATCTAATAAATAGCATAAAAAAATACGGTTTGTATAGTTTAATACCTTTGCAAAATCACTTTTAGGTACATTACACCGTTTTGATGCTGCCATTTTCGCGCCAGCTCGACAATCATCTTTCAACCTGCAAATAACAATCCCATCTTACGAGTATATAACATTGTTACTTTCAAACTTACACCGGTGTCAACAAAGTATTTTATGGTAACTCTTCGCGTATAAGTTAAAGACTTTTTAGGTGACATTTGAACGAGCTGTACCTACTATAATTATTTAAAAAAAAAATGATACATTTTATCAGACATAGAGAAGTTACTCAGATCAAGTCAGAGAACATATTGTACATAATAATAGAATGATTATAATAGATTAAACATCTATAACCTACACTCCTACACTGCACTACACTACTCCTCCTACCCCTTAGGGGATTACAGGCGTGATGTTACGTACGTAAACATCTATAACACCAATTCCTTTTTGATTTCGTTGACTTGACATTTTTTTTATATAACGTAACTGAATGAAACTCGAAACATACTTAAATATCTGTTCGCAGCAACTTTTCACAGATGGCATACAAACGTCCATCTGTTCTGGCTCCACATCCTCCGGGGGGCCAGCTCCGGAACAGGCTTCCACCGCGGCCGCTCCAACAGCGTAAGCTTCACCATGGAAGCAGCAATTCTCTGATATCTCCCCACGTTCTGCTGAATCTAGGGCTGGACGAAAAGATTATAGGTGTCGGTAATTTCGCAGAGCATGATTTAAAACAATACAAATCTTTTCGTTTTATTAATAACATGTTAAATATGTGTAGAACTGTAGCGTCGTTCGGTTAAGACTTGAAAGGGGAGGTACCGCTGCATATTAACAGTAAGTTAGGTCGACAGATAAAATTATAGAGAATAATTGTTTGAAAAAACTGTCAAATGTACCTTAGAAGCACGTAACTGTTATTATTAGATACGAAATCTGTTACAAAATTGTTATCCCCTTAAGCTTTAAACCACTTATTTAATAAAGTTGCAATCCATGAACGAACAACCTTCACACCTTTTATACGATTACAGGTTTATATACTCACTATGTGTGTCACTGAGCCTGTGTTATTCTAGACTAGCTTTTACCCGCAACTTCGACCGCTTTGAACCAGAGTGTATAACATCAATTGATGCAAATTACTATCTACAATACTGTAATATCCACTTCATAAGGCTATCGAACTAATTCCGTGTCAATTTGATCACAAGTGGCTTATCGGTTTGATCGTGAAAGCATGACAGACAGATTTACCTACATTGTCCTATTGAATTTAAAACAAAAGTTCTAATTAAAAAAGCTTGACATCCTATACCAACCACAGACATAACGTTCTGTTGGGTATACTAAATACAAATGTGTGTGTGTGTGTGTAAAACTTAACAATCATTACCATAAAGACAGTTTTGGAGAAGTACGAAACACAACTCCTAAGTATTTTCTTCAAGATTTTCTTGTCGTGTCGCGTGTCTTCATTGTAATATTGATATTCCGTAATATGAATATCTCGTCACAAGGACAATAATGCAACGAGGATGTTGCACTTGAGATTATCCATTCGTTAAATCGAAATAGGCAACGTAGGTGAGCGGATCGTCCAATCTAAATTAATGAGGTCTGCACTACGTTAGCTGTTCAAATGGAACAATGTATACTCTATGTAGAGTCCCGGTTTGAGGCGCCGTAGGTGTGGCACACCGAGGCTTGACGTAATTGACAACTAAACCGTAAATATTTAACAACAACATCATTTTCCAGTTAAATAAATCAAATACTGCTGTGCTAAGTATTTCGTAGTTGCATTAAGTAGGTACCATAGTCTAAAAAAAACATGCAAGGTAAAAAGTATACATATAATGGCAACACTAGTACATAAACGAAATACACAGAGCTACTGATTACATAATGTGTAAGACTAAGATTATTTTGGTCATACAAGTTTTCGAACGTGCGCTAAAATAATGTTAGGTACCTAGTAATTATTATTTTTTTAATTTAATAAAAAAAATAACTTTTCGCACACAATCTTACAGTTTCATTATTGGAACCGGGTTTCATCTAAGAATGAGTAGGTTAAGAATAAAAGTTGAACAGAGAAATCATTTTATGTTGACCGTAAATCCAAAAAATTATCATCTACCCAGGACTAGGAGAGTAAGTACCATTTATCACCATAGAGTGGACTGGAATGTGGACCGTCACAGACTCTATTCAATAATATGGAAAATATTAGATTCTTGTTTGAACGCAACAGCCAAACCTATTGATGTGTTTTAATGGATCCTTATTTCCTTTATCATGAGCATACCACATGGGCCACACAGCATGAATTTTCCCGGCACTTCGTTGCCCCAGTCGACCCGCCAATCTGTTTACATTCGCGTCCCGATAATCTTACCGACCCCGTGCCTACTAATACTCTGTATACGGCCTAGATGTAGACCAGCATAACATGAAGTATTTACTTCATTGTAAATTATTGTGACTAAATAGATACTAAACATTTAGTAAATATATAAATATTAGCTTGAGGTACTACGCATGTCGCGGGCTGAAATAGGTTTCAATGAAACAGAAAAAAGGAACGTAATATCATCAAAAACGGATCAATTAGCTGAACTGATTAAAAGATTGCGCGGTACGACTATTCTCTTTGAAGTTTGTGTATCTATGTAAATAGCTTCTTTGTTTTAAGAACTTAGATACAGTTCAAACTCTCGACAGCCCACGATCGCCTGTAAATAGAAGTAACCTTAATTATAAAATAACGAAGAACAACTCCGAGTAGGTTAGACTGATTTCACGCTTGTGCCAAATACCAAAAATAAGGACTGGTCAAGAAACAAGCGATAGTCTCGCGTATTTAGATTTTTGACTGCAAATCTAGGGGTCTAGGGCAAATCAGCACAACTTTGACTTCTCCACAATATTACGTGCTTTCATTTCTTTATGAATCAATGTGATCCACCGTCTATGGACTGTCATCCTATATTACCGTTTGGAATATTAAACAAAATGAATTAAAAAGTTTTGTTTTTCACTGGTTATTATGACGCCGGCATTTATTTTGACTAGAAATTGGGAATAGCATCTCATTGTACAGCAGACGCTAGAATATTTACGAATTTGGTTTAAGTCTTTCGTCGTCCGTCTTTCTTTGTAGATAAAACTTCTAATGATACATAATTCGTCGAGTCTTTTATAGGTTTCAAACACAACATAATACCAAAGATTGCGCATTCTGCTGCGCGTACATGTCACCTACAATTCTATTTCAGCGCTCGCCGGTCAAGTGTTAAACGGTAAAACGATAGATTAGGTGACTCCCGATCCAATAAACAAATTGTACTTACTATGGGTTCAACTGACCGGGTTACACTTGCACGCAATCTTTTTTTAGAAAAACACTGACACGTCCGCAAGGACAGATAGATACGTGTATTGACTGATAAGTGGTTGACGTTAGTCTACTTTGAATTTATAACTAGATGGGTTATTCCCGGCTTAATCACATTGTTTTGATCTTAGTGTGTTCTGATTAACATTACTATACTGTGTTTGTTTGTTTTTCTTTCTTTCACGTCAAAACGGTCGATGTGATTTTTGGTATGGGGATAGTTGAAGAGCTGGAGAGTGAAATAGGCTACTTTTGTCGCGGCAAAATATCCATTTTTCATGAAAAAACACGTTTTGCGGACAAACGAGCTATAGATGGCGTTACGGGTACAATAACGGTATGACGAGTGGACAAAATAAATTATTTTAACCTATTTCGAATAAACGTAATTTTCTTTGTATGAATATAGGTACTTTGTCTCCTATATGTATGTAAGGGACTAGCGGGGTATGCAGAAAAAAATGTCATTAGTTTTGTCAATGCTGCTGCGCTCCACACTGTGGGTTCGGGTTCAGTTTTAAATTGTACAAATCTCCAGTGAAACTCACTTTCCGCTTTTGGGGTTTTTAAAAATGTACTAGCAAATCTAATTTGGAGATAAGCGTTCGAAGCTTTACGAAATGCTCAGCTGAAAAGCCCGAAGAAGCGAAATGTTTTAAAACGAGTTGGCTGGAAAAGTTTCACCAACGTAGCTATTGTCCTCAACTCTGCGGACATGAAATCGTACAATTTGTCCCACAGTAGCTGTTCAATTTGTCTAGATAAAAGATTTTGTCCATTTTCGTGAAATTTAAAAATTTCATGCTATTTTTAAAAGTTTTCGTATTTCTTGTAACCTAAAAGGCTTTTTTATAAAAACGAGAATACTGGAAAGCTTTTATTAACGTATTGATCATTGAATCATCGTTGTCTAAATTTTTTCAAAGAACTTTTCGCCTGTGCTTGATTTCGAACGACATGATGTCATATCTGTAACTGTCTTATTTAAAATACGAAAAAAGCTATAATTCTCTTCGCATAAGATTTTCTTAGCAGAATAGGTGATATATGCAAAGAATTGTGCTCAGGTTATATTATCAGAAAACTCGAATTCAAAATTAAATCCATAACAATTTTTAAAAGGCGTCTTTAGTATCCAAAGCAATACTACATCGCACATAAACGTGTTCACAGGAATTTTGTCTCGTTGCCTTTAAATCGCGTTGAATAATGCTGAAGTGAAATTAAAATTTCAAATTCATAGCAGAGAGACACCAAAGAGATGTTTTTGAATGGTCGAAAAGTAGTTTCGTTAGACTTGTAAAAGAAATATGTAGGGTATTGCAAGATAAAAGCATTGCTGGCGTTTTAAATTTTGATTATATGTATACCTCTCAACAGACAAGTTAAGGCACGAGGCGTTCTTGCTTAGTCTTTGAAATCAGTGACGTGTGGTGATTAATCTTAGTTAAAACTTCAGATATACATACATATTTAAAATGGCTTACAGATTTTCTTCTGAAAAGACCTGTCGCTTTGTTGGAATAGCATATATTTAATTAAACTATAGGCAGATATTATGATATATCATGAATTGTGACAAAAATAAATGCTTCTCCTCTTTTAAATGCCAATATTAATATATGGGTCAAAACAGATCCGCAGTGTTCACTTCTGGCATGGTGCAACATTTAAAAAAATCGTCAAAAAAAAAATGTAACAGATATTTGAAATAGAACCTATGGCATGTAATTCAAAACGTAGTAGTAGAGTAAATAGTGTTTTTATTATATTATATTGAGTTTCAGGTTATCATTATTTTATTACCTACTTTAGGCGATCTTATACCTACTATGCTATTGTACTTAATGTTAGACATTTGTTGTCTTAAGAATGACGAGGCAGCACATCTGGCCAAATATACATCTACGACAATGGATTGTACGTGTGTTTACCATATTTTATTTTTAATTTACCGGTTTTACTAAAGGTTCCCGGTTTATTTTTGTATAGAAGTGAAACTGGCTGGCATCGTAGAGATAATATGCCCATCATCAAGTTATTCCAATTCCGATATCTGATCATTAACCTAACATCAAGCTATTTCATACAACACGTCGCATGTAAGAGAATGTAAAATAAATATAATTAAAGCTCCCAAATTATAACCAAGAAGCAATGCATACAAAAGAGCCATCCATCATTAATTACACGACCAAATATTGCACGATCACAACCGAAAAAGTTTAATAAAGAACGAAAAACTTACCGGTTATGGCACTCCGAGAAATAACGCACAGAACTATGCTTAAAATTAATGTCGGCTTCATTTTTGACTATAATATTTTTGAATACCACAGTTTTTAGACACTTGCACTTTCAATTTTCGATACAAATATTCAAAAAGCACTCAACGTTTCGGTTGCATAGTGGAGAGCGGACGGCGGGCGATCTTAACGGCGCCTTACGGGCCAATGATAGTCGGGTCACAACCAACTGATAAGGTTCTGCGCATGTCATGTGTATGTGCAGACCGTAGGGAGGCCATAGTTCAGTAGGAACTTATTCAAAACTGTACTAGATGGTCTGTTGTGCAATTGAAAATATATATTTCGAGTTCAACATCTGAATTTATTGCAACATTGTAAATTGTAATATCTTTGTGCATACCTATAGTGTGATTAGAACGATTAATTGAAATACATAATTTAAAAAAAAAACATCAATTTTGAGTAACAAAATAACCACAAACAAATATTGTTCAACGCATGTTCTGTTCTTTTATATGTTAAAATTATAATTGTACCTTTTACGTGCAAAAATTCAGAACGAACTTTTTTACATTTCCAAAAGGTAAATAAAAGGTTGGTACACAAAACGATTATCGTGGAAAAAAAATATTTTTTTTTACGAAAACAGAAAACAAGCGCCATTTTGCTCTCAACGAGGTTCAAATGAAGTTATTGTTTGACAGCCCCGGGGGAGTTCGTAGTAAGTCAATGCAGATAAGATTGACGTTCAGACTATCGACTGGGAATAAAGTGAAATATAATAACCCCAGAGACACTCACCTGTCAGCACATCCTCTATACTGCTATTAACATTTACATTGAATATCAGTTCAGAAATAATACCAGGAATCGCTCCACATGTAATCATTCCTACCTGGAATGTAAACATGTCTTTTGGACAATATGAAATTACAATGCAATGACAAATTGAGTTCCCATTCCAGAAGCTTAGTGTTCGATTCCAGCGACGCATCTTGGATTTTACAAAACTGTTTATATATATTTCAAGATTAAATAGCACTGGCTATAAAATACACTTACTTATAACACAGTATATTAAATTTCATCCTCCCACTATTGAACTCCGACACTCAAATGCAAAGTTATGTACTTTTATACGATATAATACCATTTTAACGCTCAAGAAAAATATCGTGAGGAAATAGAGTCCTTCATAATGCTTTCTGCCGCGTGTAGTCTTTGTCCAGCGTGGCAAACAACAAAAGACCAACGCGTTTCACTCTGAGAGAAGACCCGTGAACAACAATGGAGGATAAAAGCGTAAAAGCATAACAAGATTGAAAGCAAGCCACGTGCGTAACAGGAACTAACATATACACTCATCATATTTTAGGTACTGTCTTCCAAGTATTTTGAAAGCAGCCTTGAAACATTTTCTGGCCTGACCTCCGTGTTATTTCATCACAATGTATCCGTACACTCATCGCAAAATGTTTACTTTTTAGACAATAAATCGGATACAATTCCAGGTCAACTTCATAGCAGTTCCGATCTGACACTATTCGGATTCTCTTTATTTCCCTCAATAAGAGCAACAATGAAAGATGCATTCGACATGGCTTGGGAGAAATTCTCAGAAAACGGTTTTAAAGTAGGTATGAAAGTTTCATAAACGCCTTTACGAGTTCTATATATTTTTTTATAATAAAAGTTAGATACATAAAACAACTTAGTATCGCAGAATTCATTTGTTTCCAGTTATTTCCAGACCATTATGACATGGGGCCCTTTAAGGAGGAGCCAAAATATCTCTTCTTCAAGGCCAGCAATACTCAACATTATGTGCCCCGACTGCCTCTTTGATAGACTAAGTTTATAAAAGACAACTGATTATCGCAGCGTGCGCTAGTGTGGATTCCGGATTCAATACAGTCTAGTGTATTTCCTGTGACGGATACATATATCAGTTTTATAACTGAATGAATTGAAATTACATAACATTTCACATTGTGTGACGCACTTTCTCCTTCCCACTATTACGATATACACGACTGCATAACGTGAGTGCCTATAGCATTAATCATGCACCGTTGCAACATATGTTAGAGAAATTCCCGGAATCTTTAAGATAATGTTTATAAGCCATGTTGTTCCACTAAACCCTAATTTAAGTATTTGAAGTTGACTCAGATTTCAAGGGATCACCATGATATAAGACAATCATCAAGCCAAGCCATTGCAGTCATAAAAACACAATAAAAACAAATTGCCGCTCCACCATCCAACTTTACGATGTGTCTGACATTTCTCTGAATATTAACATTTGGAGGAAGACGGTGAGCTTTTGCTTTTATAGATCACCCTTATAGGTCTTCATTTATACCTTACTATAGTAGGTATAAGTAAATAAATATGTTTTGTTTAGACATTTTAAAGATATGCGTTATCTAAAAGTTATTATTAAGTCTGACCTGACTTAGACACCGTTACTGTTTGAATGATTAAGACAAATACGTCTGTTTTGGTCCTTCGAGGTTCAGCATTTCTAACTCATCAATTAAATTGATTGTCATACTTATTTATGAATAATATTTTACGGTTACTTATTTTATTTTTATAAAAAGACTTAAACTCTTATCGAATAGAGGAGTTCCTAAAAGTTATTTGTCTCCAAATATCAAATTATATGTTGTGTAAATCTTTTTCCTTAGTTGAGTAACAGGTCATCCGGCTTATCAGCCGCTCTTGACCCAGTAGCGACGATGCTGTACATTCTGTATGCCAATAATAACGATCTTATTTTCTCAATAAGTTGTATCTATTCTATCTATAATAGTATGTTATTATTGTTTCGATTAAATAATATTTTACTTACCATCTATAATCAAGAAGAGCATACGACTGTCGGGGACAACGTATTTGATTAAATTAGACCAGATTTTTTTTTTAATGTTATGAGAGTAGCGAGCGAGCTGGCAGCAGTCATGAGTGACCGCTCCCGCCCATGGACATCTGCAACCGACCTCTAATAGGGCTGTAGGGATGGGACTGTTAGTGTGAATGTGTGTTAGTTTAAAAGTAATAACAACCAGCTCCTCTACGATAGCAACACTTGAGCAAGAATCTTCCGGTGTAACAATAATTTCGCTGGCAACACCAACAGTTCTTGTTAAAAGCCTTTCTCACGTCGTAGCCTTTCTCCTTAGCCTTCCTTCCTTAACGTTTCTCTAATATTTTTGTTATCATGACGTTAGAACCATCTTTGAATTATTAATTAAACTTTGGTATAAGAGAGGTATCCATTTCGATAGTAATACGTAACTTGGAATAGGTTTTGAAAACGTCAAAGTATAAGGTGATTATTCAAAAATATGCAACCGTTTAAGACTCCACACGGAAACATCTATACAAATAAATAAAATTGGAGTGTCTGTTTGTTTATAATATTAAAATAACAGCTTTTTACTAAATGCATACGTATGTATACACGGTAAATATAACAAAATGCCATTTTTCACAATTTTTGTGTGTGTCTGTCTGCCTATTTGTTCCGGCTAATCTCAGGAACGACTGGACCGATTTCAACCGTACTTTCACTGGCAGATAGCCGATGTAATAAAGAGTAACTAAGGACAAACAAACAAACATACCGTCACGCCAGGTCTCTAACGGGGTAGGCAGGAAGCACCGAGTGCCAAAAATCTCTGTCCTTGCAAACCTGACGCGCCTCGTCTACATTAATCGCTCTCATCATGCATGCACGCCGGTTTCGGAGACTCTTGACTCCTCCATCATCCTCTGACCAGTATTTAGCCGAGATAGGACATTCTAGGTCTCCCTCGCCGCCTACATCCATCACTATAACTAAGTAGTTACTCTTATTTCAATCTCAATTGAAACGCGGACGAAGTCGCGGGCACAGCTAGTTAACTATAAATGTACCAACGATGAATCCAACCCGACCAATTTGACCGGTAACAGCAGGTCGCTGTAGCACGAGGCTAGAGAATTTGCGATTCAATGAGATTGTCTGGCAGCCGATTGTATGCGTAATTGGGTATTTGCGACTATTTGCTACTACTCGTGTCGTCCCGCTGTGCGTACGTCGAACAACAAGAACACGAGATCCTAACGTTATAACTACACCATGTTAGAACAGACACGGCCATCTTAACGTAACTAGTTATTAGACAGCTGATGAATGTATAAACAAATCTAAACACATACATTAATATATAGACAATTTAGGAGAGACAGCGATTTTTTTTTTAATGTTACGAGAGTAGTGAACGAGCTGGCAGCAGTCACGAGTGGCCGCTGCCGCCCGTGGACATCTGCGACGGACCCCTAATAGGGCTGTACGGATGGGACTGTTAGTATGGATTCAGTTAATAGGTGTCAATAAGAATCAGTTGGTCATTATTCGGTAGTGATAGCAACTGCAGTATTGGGACTGTTAGTAATATTAGTCCAGTTAGTGTTTGTTAGTGTAAGTGCAGTTGGTATTCGTTAGTATCTGCCCTATCAGAGGTCCGTCACAGATGCGTCACTACTCTTGAGGACTGAGATGGTCGCCTCTGGTCTACACGCGGACCGTTTTCCATACCCCTTCAAACCGTAACACAAATCGTGATAACAATTGCTTCAGGGCAGAAATATTTACGGCATGTTTATTCATCATTCAAAACTTTTTAAACATAGTTGGTATTACTTAGTTTTACTATACTTTCATTACTTAGTTATAATAAACATTTTGTGAATGTTGTCTCATTGAATTAGTTCTCCTATTTTGCTGACATCTAAATGAAACTGGAAGACTTCTGAAAACGGACAGACATGTTCGTTACAATTGTCCGGTGTCTACTTACGGGTATCATTAGGTAACTCACCTCATCGGGATCATGAGCTAACACGCGGTTATTAACCGTTTAACAGACAATTTTGTAAGCCTTGAAGATCTATTTACTGAGAGACATAAAACAGGACTTGCCTTAGAAAAGAAGACGACAACTTAAGGAGTTTCCTGAGCAAAACAATCATATGACATAATTCAAAAAAACTTATTTTAAGGGAGAAAACTTTGCCATTAACTGAAATACAATACTAGAAATTCATATAGCCGAAACGTTGAGCTTGATGTCAGGATTACGAAAGAAAGCATACTGAATATTGATGAACTACTTGGGTATAAACCGTCTAGTATTTTAAAACTACCAACTTCAAATTTTCTTTGTGAATGCATGCAGATTTTGTTCAATAAAAATCAGTTGAGTTAGAGTTAGAGTTGAGTTAGTTACAGAAGTATTCTTACACGTGCACGCAACTCGTATTGGCAGATAATTGAAAATTATTTAGCATCAAGTACTAAGTCTGACATTTAGACAAAAAATTCTTTCAAGAAACGTCCAACGTTTTTAGTACGTAATATCAAACATTTCGAATCGATTTCCGTTGCAAATGTAGAAATATTACAAAAATAGCGCGCAATCGTTTACGAAGCATATAAACAACTCACGGAAGAATTTACGGACATAAACAAAACTATTTTATAATCTTTATTCAGTTTTATTGATGTGGCGGACCGGGAATCCAGTTTTAAAGATACCTTCAAAGGTTAATGCTGTTTTCAACATGAAGTTGTACATAGACAATAGACAGTGATAATCGGAAAAAAACAAAAAGTACACAAAACCACAACAATTATCACAACCGAGCTCACATTTTATTGAATTTGAAGTGTCCGTTGTCCAAAATTGTTGCAATAAGAACGGATTTGCTAATATTAACTTCAACTAGTTTTGCTATTGCGATAGGTAGGAAAATGGTACAAGAATGAATGACAGCACACTCACGAAACAGATTTTTAAGCAGAGTGTGAACGGTAAAGTCAGAAGAGGTAAACATGGTCATACGCACTTCGAACAAATCGAAGGCAGGCGAGGAAGGCAAAAGAAATGTCTATCAAATGTAAACAATCTCTGTGGACATTCCGAAAACAATTTATTCCAAAACAAAATCATTTCATCCGCTCGACGAACACAAATCTTTTGATAACCATAAAGTTTTTGCAATAAAAGGCGTTCATTAAAGAATAATTGAGTTATTCCGAAACTTGGAACTTCCATTGGCATAACAAGTTTCGTGCCTGAATTGAATGTTGTTCAAGTCAGTTCAACCAATAATTAGGGTACCTCTCGGAGCTTCATTCGGTAACTTTGCGATGTAGTTACGAGGTAGAAGTTGATAAACGAGATTTGAAGTAATCTATTTAGCCTCTCGCCTGTACCGAACATAGCAAATGTATTTAGTACGCTATCGACTTTAATTGTTATTAAATCTAATCTGCCGGTTTGAATGGTATGATTGCCGTTTGGACGTGGATACTGACGGTGAACTCTTCATTCCTCAGGAGTGGTAACCAGGATCTGAGCAATTTACAATAGGGCGCACAATCACAACTGCTCTCGTTCTATCTAGAATCATCTATAGAAACATTCCTTTTCCCAAAGTGTTATTCACGAGGAATAGCAACTCACATAGAAAGTCTTAGTACTTCAGTTCTGTTCAAGGTCATTGTTCTGGTCATGGGCGGTGGTGGCCGCTTGCGACAACCGCCCATTCGTTGCAGCGTTACTAAAATATCATCCCAAGTCATAACATGTTATTACAAAATTATTGAAATCAAAACACATACGCATTCCTATACATTTCTTATTCATAAAAACAGCAAATTTCCTAATGGGTTGTTTTAAAATTAAATGGCGTGACTAGCACCCATTAAGTCAATCTGATAGTATTTGCTATAGTGCATTAGATTAAAGCCATTTGGTATCAGAACAATTTGTCAAACGCCCAGACTGTCTTGAAGCTTTTAAAGATAATAAATACGGGTGCAAACCAAAAATGATTGCACAATCGAAAAATAAATTATAATGGTAACCTTTGACTGCCTAGTTGATCGGGCGGTTGCAAGCGCGACTGCCGATCAGGAGGTCCTGGGATCAAATCCCGGGTTGGGTGGGTACTGTTGGATTTTTCTAATTTAGAATTTCTAGTAGTGACTCAGAGTCTAGACGTGTGCCCGGTGCATGGCAATAGGCTCACCACCTATTCCATAGTGGGACTTAAACGTAACTGGTGAATTGTGGGGGTGTACTACTCCTCTGCCTACCCCTTAGGGGATTACAGGCGTGATGTTACGTAGTATACTAAAATCATGCTTAATTTAACTTCTCCTCATCACCTGGGTTGACCACAGAAAATCCATGCGGCACTAAGTTTGCTCTTTGTTAGCAAAAATGAAGAATAAAAATTAATAAATAAGTAAACCCTAATATTCTTATTCTTTTCGTTTATTTTAACGAGAGAACAGTTCGGTTACCGTAGCAAATATATTTATGGTACATGTTTGTACGTATGAATTCATTGCTACAACATAGACAAAAACAATCGTGACAAGCGCCTTTGGACTTTGTGTTTTTTAATGTACCTACTACTAGATATTATTATGGGTATAAAATGACGGGAATGCGATGACAAACGGGTCTGTCCAGCTCGTGTGATACTTGTAGATGAGAATGCTATAACATTCTTAAGACGGCAACGGAAAGTGCAAGTGTAATTCTAGTTTAAATCGTGCGAAATGTTATAATGAAATCGATACTTATAAATGAGCACAGGGAATTTTACAGGAGCTTTTGACGTTATAGCACTATATATAAGCTTTTATTAACATACTTATGTGAATATTTATGCATTGGTTACTGGTTGGAAATATCATACTGGTACTATCATACTGGTATTATCATACTGTGACAGTTCTCTTTACGTTTTGTAATTGTATAGTCTTATTTTTGCGCAAATTTTTAGTAGCCGAACATTAGCAATGATTTATGTATATAATATGGGACCAAAAAATAAGGGCGTTTCGAGAATATCTATATGTTTTATTGGAAAAGCAAACTTGTTACGGCCATCTTGTTTGACTTCTCTAAATAAGGTTCTGTCGCGGCTGACACTCAATTAACGTTGGCCATAAATATCCGAACGTGTACCGTCTATCTGCGCTAGTTCTGACCCAGGATTCTTAGTACTATGGTAATTACCAAAGGCAGACTGATATAACGGTCTTGTATCATTAGGAATAAAGGCTCGCTTACACGACGCCAGCTTTAAGTGCGATACATTTTGATAAAATTACAAGTAAAATACAAAATTTTGTGCGTATGCCATTTTGTATATTTTGTGATGCAATCAATAAAATCTAAATATAATGTTATATTCGAATTAAAATATGTATGTCATATATGCATTTTTGTTGGGTAATCATTTTTGATAGACATTTTAATGTCAATTGAAACATGGTTAAAGGCTGTGCAAAGAGAGAGAGAGAGAGACAGAGAAAGTATAAATTTATTACGCTTCTAACTTGTACGGGGAATACTATCTGCCTACATGAACTTCTAGAACCTCTATGTTTATTTCTGAAATAAATTACTCTGATATTAACAATACGGTGGACCTTATAACTAACTGATTGATTTTAAAAACACAATTAACTTATAGTCGATCAGTTAATAAAACGTTTACAAAACTCTATTTAAATCTATAAATATACAGTAGAAATACTAACCGTGTGTATGGCCCTTAAATGAGATATCGATCAGTTAATTGACGAATTTATTATTTTTCGATAACACCTTGTGAAGCTCGTATTAGTTAACTGATTTGCTTCTTGCGGGCCCACTATCGCGGCTTATCTCGTAGCATTACGAGGAAATCACACGAAATGGACGCAATTTGCGATAAATATGTGATTTCTTTTCATTATCTGCGAGTACTTTTTTTTCAGTCGATCGCCAGATAGCGGCTTCGTCGGTTGTGATAGATACCTCGCAGCCCCGTATATAATATTGTCCGCAAATTATCTTCGTTTCAACGGATCCTCATCTTATCAGCAGCTATTGGTGAGATCTTGTAAGAGCGATTTGTTTTACTAGATATATCTATCGCTAACACCGCAAATAATTGTTCACAGTACACGATTAGGTGTATCTTTGCGATCTATACAGAAATCGCTTGTATCGTTGGAAATCTTTTAGAAACATATCCCTTAGTGCCTCCGTTTGAAGATTTCATAGAATTTTTAAATTGAGAATATTCTTGCGGAACAAAACAATGTAAGCTTTAAGCCTTAGAAGCGAAAGCTAATTAATGCGATTTAACTGATCCTTTGAGTTCAATAACAATTAATGCTATTCTTTTTCTTCCCTGCAAAAGTCTTGATATACAAATTGAATCGGAGACGTTGGGTTTTACACCATAAATATTGTACCTTCATTTTTTTATTATAGTACCTATACAAAGTAAGAAACTCGTTCGAATTTCAAATGAAATCACTGCATTCGCTTTAAAGGATTACTTTAATATGACATTATCAGCAATAATTTTATTATATCACGCACTTGAATCTTATCTGCGACTCCTCGAACGGTTGTCTGAGGAAGTTAAGCATTTGCTCGAGTATTGATTAGGTGATTTAGTATTTGTGTATTTATGTTTGAAATCAACCAAATATAAACTTCTTTATTGTCTGTGGCCAGTAATATATACTTTTTTAATTACTTCTCTTATAATTATGTTATATAATTTGTACAGACATACAAGGTAGGTAAAAACAGATCCAGAAAAGGCCTGTAGTAATTTAAAAGAAGTGATATGAAATGTGTCAAAGGGTTCGTTGTTAATTTTAAATTTGGAATAAATAAAAAAGCGGCTACAATCCAATCTCGTCACTTATATAACGTTGAAAATTTATTTTAATTTGCCTGCCTGAAACACTTAAAATTAACACAATTAAATAGGAGTATTATCGCGTATGATAATTTAATCATCACGATTTCGTCTATTATATCGATATTATCGCTGTGGATTTTTGACGTATCTTATCTTAATACTTAATTAATACACTTGAGCGTAGCCACGATCACAACCACGTTGCATTGGTCAATCGCTAACCATTTGGTTTTATACATATTTTTATAATGAAATGCTATCTAGGCGCGTAACGTTCGAATTTTCAAATATCAAAAACGCAAGGAATCTTCAAAATTTAATCAAAAACGAGACATATTCGTGTTATACCTACTTTTTTTTAAATATTACATAACTGTAATTTTTTTATTCTGCTAAATGTTTCTGAAATATGTAGGCGGTAAGCATATTCAAAAATTAGACGGAAACCTCAAGAAGTCTATTAAAATTCGAAAATATAATTTCTATTTGCGAGTAGATTGCTAATTGTTGTGTATATTTTCGTAATGGTGCATTATATTCTGTTAAAATTAATTTCAATGCAATCGTTAGTTGCTACACACATTAAATTTAATTGTACGTTTAATGTTAAATTAACATTCTATTATAATATTTTCACGCATGTACTTTGATATCTGTAATCAATTTCAGCGAAGCAGAATATTTCGTGTATTCAATTTGGGTAATACAGGATGTTCTAAATTAGTTACAAAATCTGCATAAAGTTGATACACGTAAACATAAATGTGAGTGAATATATCACTTATTATCCTGACAACATCTATGAATTCAACGGGCTAAATAAATGTATTAATGTTATGTGAAAACAAACATTACAATCGTTGGTAAAATAACTTACAACGAGGCACAACGAAATCCATCTTAGTGTACGTATTTTTGTTTAGTTACATATCATCAACGGCGTATAGCATTTACCTATTTTTTGTTAGAACAATATAGATTTCATGTTACGGGTAATAGCTAGAAGTATTTATTAGTATTCTCCAAAACTACTTAATACTAAGTAACAGTTTACTAGGTTATATATAGAGTTACTAAGGAACATATACATGAAACCTTGCTTATCGTCGTCATATAGGTACGTATATGAGTATTTTTTTATCTGTTCTAATTAAACTATTGTAAACACGAATACTGTTTTAGTATTTTATGTTCATCTTTATCAGTTCCATAATATCTTCCATGTAAGATAGCGCCGTTCGAAAAACTCACTGAAGTAAATGTTTTTCATTGTTCACCTACTTATCGACTTTAACATTTCATAATGCACCTTAGGATTTTTATTTGTATCGATTGATATATCCGGTGTACTAATAATGTGTTTCTTTATGCGAGATTAGGTTAAGTTTGCGGCCAGTTAAATGCATATGCGGCTAGCGTGGTGATACTTCAAATCAGGCGAACTTTTGGCCTTTTGGCCTACACCGTTCTGACAGTCGCAATATGTAATTATTCATTCGCGAGCCGTCCTACCGAACACCTAAGTTTTATGAGGTATTTCGTAAAATGCAAGATAAACACGGTATTCCTTAGTCATTCTTGTGTCTAGACACTTGTCACACTTCTGTCTGAGTCTATTAATAAATGGGCATGCGATCTTAAACGCGGCTCAATGTACGCGCCGTCGACCGCTTAATTGACAGCAACGCCACCCAATACTTAAAACAATTTACAGATAATCTAACGGCCGTTAATTAATGCTAATATACATGTCGATTCACGTGAAAATATCAGTAGCCATTGCAGACACTCACAGACGAGCGGGCAGGTACGGGTGGTAGATGCAATGCACAGATACGTTGGTGATTTTAGTAGTAATAAAAATCATGGCGCGGTTGGCTAACAACGCTTAATGCGCGGTTACACTTTATCGCAGCCGTATCGAGTGTTGTTGGCGGTATATCAGTTAATCAAATTGGGAGCGTATCGATATCATGGACGTCTTTCGATAGCGCGCCACTTTTATCTTAATTGATTGTCTCCGTTTTGACATAATACCGGCTTATATATTTTGATTTTTCCCTTTGATGTAGCGAAAATTCGTTACGACGATAATACAATGCGGCCGTTCGTTTTCAGATACGGGCGGCATGAGGGCAGCGGAGCGCGGCCACCGCACAACGTAACGCGGCTACGATGCTAATATTGTGCTCGGCTACGTTCAGCTAACGCGGTGAGCGGACAGCGAACAGGACGACAGACTGACATGCGGATAGGTGTGTGGACTTACAGTGCGTGTGTATAAAGGGATGCATGGTTTGTGAGGTCGGAGCGGCGGTCATGGACATGAGCGGTGAGGGCGGGGGCGCGGGGGCGGGCGGTGCGCTGCAGCAGCGGTGGTACGACAGCCGCGTGAACGGCAGCCCGGCCGCCGGCGACGTCAGCTCCGAGGCTAATGGCGACGGGTTCTTCCATTCGCCGCTGGAGGGCGGCCACCACAGCCGCGCCCGCTACTACCATCAACAAATGCACGCCCCTTACTCGGCCGCGGTCGGCTCGCACGGTAAGCGCTCTAGTGCTACTAATACATTTTCTCTTTTCCTCCTTCGTTCTAGGATTAGTCCGTGTGGAAGTGGAAATGTATACGGTGTGGCTTAAATCTGATGACTATTTAAAAATAATTTACTATGTAAGTGCTATATCGCTGCAAAGGTACAGAGTGTCGACTACGATTTAGTGTTCAGTTGCGAATTCCTTCCGTCGATCGAATGCCATGTCGTGCTCTAGATACGGATAGGTATTTCGCTTGAGCTTTTATAGAGACATAAATCTTGGCGCGATTGAAAAATTACATACTAACGGCGAATTCCAACTACCATACTCGTAAATCACAGTCATTGGGAGAGACAAACTTAGCAGAACTGCGAGTCGTTGTAATTAAAAATGCTAAGCGGGCAGTAATTCGGCTGTCAGTATTTAAAGCAAATTGCTGCTATGGACGGTAGGCAGCCGTCCGAAGCTTATCGCCCATCAGACGATATCTCTCCAAAACTCCACAATTAATTCAACGGACCCGACCAGTCAAAATCGCCATTCTGTAAGGTGACAGCTTAGGTAAACACGATCTAAAATGGGCCTCGACCGTAAAAGAAAAAAAAACGAAATACATATAATTCCATACTTTTTGTTTTTCCATTTGAGGTTTAAATTTTATGGCCGCTATAAAGTTTTTCGTGGAGACAGGTGGCTCTTCTTTATAATTTAACCACTCATCCGAACTCGCACGAAACGTCGTCTAGAGGGGCGCCCTTAAAGCCTAGTTTGGCATGCGTCCTGATACTTTTAATTTATTAAGCGGCGCGTCGGTAGTGATGTGACACTTAAGAAACTGTGTCACTTCTCGGAATCGGAACCGGGAATCGATTCTGTCGCGGTCGCAGCAGTTATGTGCCGTAGTTTATGTGTGTGCTGCTTCTCGGATCCGATTTTTAGGTGGTTTGTTAACGCACTCCCTTATCGTGTTGTCGAGAGTCGCGATACGGCTTCTTGTCGCTTTGATTATATCTAAATTTGGTATATTCATTTGTCGACACGCGACAGCGGCTCAGTCGATTACGTACTCTAAAATTACTTGAAACATTGATTCTCAACCTTTTATGAAACCGCTAGTTTATGTATATTACAAATCGTACATACATATTTAACGTCCCGTTCGGTGCATTGGTTTAACGTGTCGGTGTTTTATGCGTAGGGATTCATATCCGGGTTCAATTCGAATAATGAATTTCAGCCAAGTAGATACATTAGAATGTTGGGTTTCGAAATTTGGACAACTATCTTTAAAAAACCACGACACTAATGAATATATTGTTACAGTATGTAGATTATTTGTCTATCTTTATAAAACGTAAAAACCTAACGTCACGCCTGTAATCCCCTAAGGGGTAGGTAGACGAGTGTAGTACACCCCCACATTTCACCAGTTACGTTTTAAGTCCCACAATGGAATAGGTGGTGAGCCTATTGCCATG
>DWDX01000493.1:0-26121 GCA_018245675.1 Agara michaeli
AGTGTAGTACACCCCCACAATTCACCAGTTACGTTTAAGTCCCACAATGGAATAGGTGGTGAGCCTATTGCCATGAATGTTATTATGTTATTTATTAATATATATACTTTATAAAACTTTTAAACGTATACGACCTCGTTTGCAGTTCACCTTCAATTATGTGGATTACTTAATGAGGAAAGAATACAGTTAATAGTTAAAGTTTTTGATAATTTTCACTTAGGCTTGAAAATGTATGTGCTATATTTGTGTGCTATTAGTGTTATGTGAACTTTCATATCGTCAAATACACAGTTAAATGTTAGAAATGTTTCATTTAATTGTTATCTGTTATTTAAACATTTCTCTATAATTTTAACTGAAAATATTTGATTATGTTATCGGTTACTATTTACATTAGCTATAAATACGTATGCACAACTTATTAATTATCTTAATTAGATAAACCATGTTATAAATACTCTTAAATTATTAGGTGCCCGACAATAAATACTTAATGTTTCACTAAATGTTAAATAGTTGTTTTATTTATTTACCTAAATCTATTTAATCCATGGATTATTTTACGATTAAATGTTTTTATTTTGTCTGTTTGACTTTCTGGACTAATGAAAAGGACTGGTTTGATTTTAATGGGATTTTTATAGGCAGGATCTTTCAAAGAGTTATTTAGGTCAGGATTGAAGTGGAAAGGAATCAACTACGTTCATAGTAATCTCGTGAAGTCAATACTATTATGTCAATATTGTACTTGAATGTTTTCCCAGATAACTTGTAATTACATTATCCATGAAAAGTAAACGTTAAATTACCACCGGTGGAAATATTCAAAACTAAATATTTCAACTGACATTTCAAAGTAATTAGATCACTCTTTAATGTAGATCACGTTGCATTTATCTTGTCTCAAACAAGATCTGGTACTTCGGGATTGTCCACGAAATCTGGTGACGGCTGTTTTACATTTAATCTTAATCTCGGATCTATGTATGTCGGTGTTGAGTTTTGTTCAGACATCTTTGTGAAGTCCAACACATCATTTGACGAGCCTATTTCTAAATATTCTCTTTTAGTTTGTTCTACAGTTATATTGTTATCTAGACGATGTGTATCCATTTTGCTCCATTTATCTCCTAATATTTTATCTTTATTAGCGTTTTTACCATTAAAATTTAATTTCGGCATTGAAATGACCAAATGACCAGTTATTTGAGATCTATGAGCAGTCGAGTTGGAGATGTCCAATTCCTCCGATAGATGGAGTTGAAATATTTTTCCTTTGAGCATAACTCTAACATAATTTGATTGAACATCAATATCTAATAAAGTCGTTTCTAAATATTTGTACACGGTTAAATCTAAGACGTACTTATCAGGTGTGTCACTAAGCTTGAAATCAATTTTTGCTTGATTTATATTGCACGGTTTTCCATCTGAAGTAAAGAATTTATAAACACGTTTTTCTTCTATTTTTTCAGGAACTGCAAGGCTTTTTAACTTCAGCTGTCGCATCCGTTCTATTTCGTATCGTATTTCTGGGGCATGTTCACATTTTTCAGCCCAAAATTTCTTATTTCTTTCATCAGGTTCCATGTCTTTGTACTCGTTTTCCCACTTTTCTTGTATATTTCGCTCTAATCGGGATTTTTGTGATTTGCGTTGTTGTACATAATTTTCTTGTTCAAATAAAATATCCGATTTGATCACTGGTAGATTTTGTAAGGCTCTAATTCTATCTGATCTTTCGATTTCTTTGCCATCTAAGGATGACAATTGCGGAAGCGTTCCTATAATAAAATCTCTGTAATTATCATAATCGGTACACGGGTTTCCTGTGAGGTACAAGTTCTCTAAGTTGTAGTTATTGTTCAATGTTTCTACGCTTATTATTTGCCCAATGAAGTTCAATGTAAGATCCAATTTCTGTAGTGACTCGCAGCGATCAAGGTTTTCTATGATTTCAATATTATTAAGGGCCAAGTTTAGGTATGTGAGATGTTTTAATTTGTTTAAATTTTCAATTCTTGCGATCAGATTGCTTTGCATAAGTAATATCTTGAGATTTGGACACCAATCTTGGATGTACTCAATTTTTTCTATGTTCTCCTGATGGAGCGCTATTTCCTCTAACGGCGCTAGTAGCCGATCGTGATGTTCGGCCTTTTTACGTACCATGTCCACGGTTATTTTCACCATTTTTATTTTTACACAATAAAAATTATGTTAGTAAGCACCCACATAAGAAACAGGAAATAAAATTTATTTATATAGCAACAGTTGCTAGGTAACGATTTGGTTTTAAATATTTGTCAATAATGTGACATTTCTGTGCTTATCTCTGGCAAGTTTATTTTATTTGATATAACCTCTTGATTTTATATTTCAGGGAGGTTGCTAAATATTGCCTTTATATTATTTACATTTAGTATAAATGTATTGGTCGTTGCAATTATAACACGAATGTACGATTTAGCAAATGAAGTACTAAACGTACTTTGCCTAGCAGTGCATCGAAGTTAGAAGGTACTAGTTGGATATAAAACTTAAACTTCAGGTTTAACATTTGTGCACTGAAGCTTGGACGAGATAAGTTAAAAATAACATCATTTTATGTGATATTATGCTCGATAGAAAGTTCAGAATGAGTTATGTTAAAATACATTTTATGTACATATATACATAGGTACAATATTTCGACTGGTCTTTTCAATGACTGATGTTCAAGTAGGTAGCTAGTGTGGTGTTTACTCGTTTCGTGTTCAAGTAGAGATATTAAAATATAGATATTACAAAAAGCGACAATAGAGTCGGTAAGATTCCGAGAGTTTATCTTACAATCTCGGAGGTCTGTAATCCGTCATTTCACATTCCAGTAGTGGTACCCAACCGCTCAACTCAAGCGTACTAAATTAATATCGCCGTGATGTAGAGGGTATT
Organism: Agara michaeli; assembly: GCA_018245675.1. Classification (NCBI taxonomy): domain Eukaryota; kingdom Metazoa; phylum Arthropoda; class Insecta; order Lepidoptera; family Hesperiidae; genus Agara; species Agara michaeli. The sequence continues at coordinate 2,938 of DWDX01000493.1, forward strand.
AAAATATTTTAAACGACGCCATTTATAATATGACGTTCAGACATCAGGTCGCAAGAGCACAACATATTTTATTCCACGAAACTGCCAAAAGACAATGAAGATGAAGGATTACTATCATCAGGCACTCGTTTTATTGTTATTGTTCGAGGTCGGTTTGGAGACGAAAAAACGAAGGCGAGGAAAAAACGAGAGATATTCGGATGAAATAACGCATGACAGAGGGAAAGACGGTGTTATTAGTAAAAGGTGCGCGCAGAGTGCGGCGCCCCGCGGTCTGTGTGTTTTTAGGGTCCACGCGCGGCGGGGCGCCTCGCCTCCGACCGACCCAACGTATACACTGCGCTACAAAATTAACCGCACCTTTTTGAAATTTATTTTTATAATTTTGAATCTAATTTGTATAGTGGCACGAGCTAGAACTGAACGGATTAACCCGTGTCTCGAAATATCGTTGGGATCATTGTATCAGTACGTGGTACCTTCTTATTGAAAGCAGCCAATTTAACATTTTGTTGTTTAAACAAACACTCAGTTGCCGTAAGTGGTCTAGGAGTTTATTGAAATTAAGAATATAATTTATGATATAAAATCAATATTAAATAGGAACTTCATAACATAGAGTCCACACCTTGGCAACACGATATACTGACAATTGTAAACTGAACGTCGTTTGAACACTTGTCAAGAGATGGCGCCGTACGCATAAAGTATAGGAAATTATGTAATTATACAATAGGAAGTGGCAGTGGGTCGATGCACCATAAATTTATGAAGTACACTTTGATTTTAATTCTAATAAGATTTGGAGAAGTTACATTTGTAATTGTTTTCCTATTACGATAAAAGTCTTTGTAATTTGCAGAAATTTTAAGCACCTAGTTTTGACATAAAACAGCTGATGTGAAATGCAGAATTTTTTTTTTTTTTTTATAGAAATATTTAAGTCGAATGTCTATGTCGAATCTAACCAGGTTGACGTGCCCTGAGCCGAGGGACTCAAGCCCGCCCACCCAAATAAAAAAAATAAATAAAAAAAGTCGAATGTCACCATTTTAACCTGTAATAAAACTAGATTTTGTAAAAACACCTAACTGTGTACGCTTCGAGGAAAATAAAACGTTTTACACAAACCAAGTCAAAAGTTACAGTTAAAAGAAGGCCAACGTTTTATTTTTAAATTAAGGTGGATATCGCGTGAGGCTCAGGACGTTATCGATTCTTTAACGCGAACCGATATTTTGTCGAAATTCGCGATAATATGTCTTAAAATAAACAGCTTATATTTTTGCGAACTTATCGCTCGAGTACACCACCGTAGACTTTTTTTTTGTAGTTTCACCAGTTATTATCCACTTGAGAACATCGATTTATTTTATAAAGACTATGTGGCAAACAGATAATGTTTCTCAATTCGAATCGTTTATTGGATGTTTAGCTAAAAACAATAAACTCTGCATATATACATTAATACTGTAATTCGATACGCACCAGATTACGCCTGCGGAATTCAGTCACTAACTCTGTGTACTTATATACTTTTTATATAAGGGGAGTACTTAACTGAAGGACGTGTGCAACTTTAATTTTATGAGTGGTCGAACACAGATTACGGTTATGGGCTGCAGTGATAACAACATCAAATGGTAATATCTAACAACTACCATAGAAATAAGTTTGAATGTAGAGATTTTTGTATGGAATTGTTAGTGTCGAGCATTTATTTGTATCGCTGATGGTAACCCTAATTTAAATGTTCTTTACACGCAAGTGTCAGTATAAGTCAAAACAACCGTCATCACTCCAACACCAGGTATCTTTTCTGCAAAAGATAAAAATAATTTACATCTCAGAACCGTTGTTTCGTTCCACTTATTTTTCATTTCGTGTTAAATTGCCGTGTTAATAAGATGTGATTTATAAGTTTTAAATCGTTATTTTAATATTCTTAGTAAGTAGGTACCTACGCGAACCTTAAGTATTTCACGTCCTATTTTTGTAGCAGCGACTTTAAGACAATCAGACACTCGATTCGGAATGCTACGATTAAAAGTGTATGTAGAATGTTAAGAGTTTGGTCGTCGCGGTGCACTTTGTGTACAGTTGGCATACAAGCTCGTAATGCATCGATTGGTGGCAGCGGGTCGGAGCCGGGCACTAGAGCATGAGCAGCAATCTGGCGGCGGCATCTTGGCTCGTTCGCAATCAACGATTCGTCTCGGCGAGGCTGCGGGGCGGGGCGGCACCGGCCCATTCTCACGTAAATAATTACCGGCGAGGCTCAAATTACAAGGCGCCGGCGAGGCCTGCCGATACATATTCATCACGTGTTCACGCCGCGCATGACTGCTTCCTCAGGGCACCGGTCAGCGCCGTCCGCTGCTTGCTTTTTTCATGCGCTGCTCTTGTAGACTGACCGTCGTGGCACGTTATTTAACATTTACGACAAATAAGTAACCAAATCAATGTTAATAAATATTTTGCCTATACGATCCAAAAATGGACAAAAATCTTTACATTGCATACATTCAGAATCTGAAAGGCTATTGAGCTTTTGTGTAGAAGACGTTCCTTTGGTCGGACTGAGACGAATAAATATGAGTAGGCCGATCATCAACGTCGATGAATTTCTAATTAGGACCATCACAGCCCGCACACCGGATGTGGTTTAAGCGATAAATTATGCACTCGGAGAGCCGTACTAATTCCGATGCCGACAAATTTTCCACAACCGCGATTTTAATGCGTTTCAAATAATGTCTGTAGGCAACGCTAAATGATAAATCGTCAAGGGAACGCCCTCAACACGAGTTTAGTATAAACGTGTGCGAGTCCCGCTCTGGCGGATAGGGAAGGAAGGAGACGGAGGCGTCTGGTAAAAAAGGAATGGGTTAGGTGAGAGCGCGATGGTGTTGAGATAATAACAGTGCAGTGCGGCGCGGTCATCCCGCGCCTTTGAGCCGCGCCGCCGTCCGCTGCCGAATATTACCATTAGCCGCAATTTGAATACTATCTGGCTGCGAAATAGATTTCAATTACGCCACCGATCGCCATCGGAAATGGTGAGGAGAGTGGCGAGGGAGAGTTTGTGGCGAGAAATGTGTCGCGCGGCGGAAGGCCGGGTCGGCGGGGCGTGACGGGCCGAGTAAAACAAACAAGTTAATTGTATTTATTCAAATGCGGCGGGGCTGAGCCGCGTGGTGCAGCGCAGCCGTCATCTCATGAATAGGCATGCGATACTGAGCCTTCCGCGACATCTGCAAAGTCACGCAGCCCGGATAAATTGCTGCTGCTGTGTCTTTCTCGATTCTTTGTAATGCAATGTTTTAAATATAACTGCACCTAATAATTTTAAACATATAGGTAATTTAAAAATATACTTATCTAAATGTTACTGATACAGTAATAGCAAACATTAAATAAATACACTACTACTACTTAAGAGGTCTGAATTTAAAATTCTAGAACGCATTTTTGACTTTACTAAAGTTTTGGATTGTTAAGATTATATGTAATGAATTTTATCTACAAATCTTAAAGTCCACTACGATCCCTACGCCATGTGAAGTCTGCCAATCGGCAATTAGCCAGCGTGGCAGACGATCGGCTTATTTGATGATAATGTTGATGCAATATGTACCTACTTATGAGGAATATTTCACATTCTCGTATATTAGTATCTATTTACCGAAATTAACATCTTAGAAAGCCATTTGTATCGGTAACCGATAACGTGATTGTGTGTGTGTAGATATGTTGGACAAACGAAGGCTACTATTTACATATCGAGTCATTGTTGAGGCGCGCAGCCCGGGCTCGTGTTGGGCGGGTCCTCTCACAATGCCCTCTTAGCATTGTTCCCTAATGTAAATTGTTTTGAACAAGCACACCAACTGCTGTTTGTTTTCGGTAGTGGAATGTGACAGATTTAATATCTCGGAACATGTACGTACGCATGTATCTTCGGTGCCGGAACTCGGTCATTAAGACGAGTAAGGATTACTCAAAAGCTTGTTTTGCTATGTTATGCCATCATTTGTCCTGATAAAATTAGTTTAAAGTCTTCTAGAAACACTGTTGTAGTGTGTATGTGTCTTTATGCAGTATGCAGTATTCTAAAAGGTACACATAAATTTATACACATAAAATCATAATACGTATAGGTATGACTTAATAATCAAACATTCGATTTTGTTAGTTATTGGTTCACTATGTTACCCTGGTTCTTTAAAATATTGGATAGTCTTTATATCACCAAAAGCCACCGAAAATCTCTTACATTATTGATTAAGTTTTATCAAAATCTGGTTTTAGATTTGGATCTGGCTAGCACTTAATGGAACCATTTGACACTTGACCACGCTTTGTTCACACAATATTTTTGCAATGCGAAGAAAAACATATGTGTAGGTATCTCCCTACTTCACTAGGTAAAACACCGCAACATTGCAAACATAAAAAAGCATATATATTTACAAACTTGTACCTACTATTTTTTTGCAAAAATATTGAAATATAATATAATAAAAATATAAAGAGATTTTTTTGCAAAAAAAAACGCATCGTCTCAATACATTGGCGATTAGCTTAAGCGCTTTCGTTTCGCTCAATACCTATCGTCTATAAATCTGACTTTTGTGCAAACTAATTACGAGCATAAGATATCGTTACCGCACGCCGCATAATCCGATTTGCAACAGCTCGCTCTCGCCCCTTGACAATAGAACACGCCGAATGTTTATTTGCACAAGATATTTAGCCACTTCCCCGGCGGATTAGTGGCGGACAAAGGCGAGGGAACATCCAACATTCGGAACAGATAAAGTGAGTCTAATAGCAGGGGCGGATCGCTGTCTCCCCAATGTGGAAATGTAGACGTGCAATGATTGTGTGACTTAGAGGATTAAGGGAAGCAAAGCATAAAATAACTATAGTAAGCTACTTGTATTGCATTTAGACTCACTGTCTCGTTATAACTGACGAACTGCATTTTATATTTACTGCAAGTTATTAAATCGTAGACGGTGTATCTACGTCTAGAGCATGTGGATTAAATTTACTATTATTATATTAAATTTATATATAGCTGTCCGATTATCATAAAATCATAATAGATGCATTTAATTGCCCAATTTGGAATCAGGTAGTTGCCGGTGGAACTGTTAAAACACATTGAATTGAAAAGTGTTGCCAGTACATACCTACAGTACATACAATCATTGGCAGATTCTTCTGTTTAAAACTGTTGTACTATACTTTTGTTTCTAAGGCATATGTCGCACAGTTTTAGTTTACATAAGCAAAGACTACACCTAACAGTGCGCTTTGTATCCGGAAATGATGCAGCTTTAGAACGTCCAACACGACTAGTCCTTTGTGGGCGCACAACGGCCATAAATAAGGCGAATTGTTGGCCATTCAATGTATCTAAACAACATTAGAGGTGAATGTTTGAATTGTCACTTTGTCACGATGGTGCAGAGAAAGAGGCTCAGTTGGAGGCGAGGTCGCTCTGAGGAGCTGGCAGGGGGCGCCCCGCGGGTGGCGACGGAACCCCGTCAGCTTGTTTTAGCCTAAATGAAGGTTTTTTGCCTCGCATTTTAAATTAGTGTTGACAATTTGTGTACTTGTAAGTTTCATTTTAATTGACTACAAAGAGATATTGTATCTAGCTTGTGAGCAAAGTTCTAAAAGCTTGTTATGATAAATATATCCATTTCGAAACTACGTAGTTACATTTAATTTTGAGAAAAGTAGAATTTTATATGTTTCGTAAGCAGTTTCATAAGAATACTAATGTCTTAGCATAGTGAAGCACTAACTTAGTTATTATCTACATAAAGTTTTACACATTTATAAAAATAACAAATGTGACCGGTGTTACGAACAACCACTACTATGATTCTTCCAGTTGAACTTTCAGTGTTATTTAACAGTTTTTTTATTTCTATACTTTTATCTGCTAATATAAAACATATTTAACTTATAACAACTAAGAAGTTACATGTTCGGGTATTCTATCTTAGTCTTTTATATTAAAATGTAAATTTTTCGCTAAGCAAATTGGTGGAGTAACAATATCGACCAACATTTCAACAAGCCGGCAGCTGTGTAGTCACTCGGGCAAATACAATCCAGTTTGTTATTCCATTATTTAATTTGTCGTTGCATTGTGTCGATGCCGGGAGGGTAATGTTTCCGTATTTACATGCGGAATCCGGACAGAAGTCAAGTTTTGACAGTGTCAACATGTCAGCGTGACAATGGTCGTCACATGTCACTGGCTGTCAATCGAGGAGCATGAGAAGCGGGCGGCGGGCCCTTGGGACCGAAGCGGGATCAACGGTGACATTCCTCATAAAAGCTTCATTTAAACATACAAATTCCTAACGTCCGCTCGCTGACGGATCGGTCTCTTGGCGCGCTTCACGAAAACCGCTTAACATTCGAGCTTTGTCATTAATTGCTTCTGTAATTTGCCGCTACCGCATCAACGTCATCTTTCCCAGAAATAAGTGGAATATTTTTTCAGTGAGGTTTGCGTGCTTATTTTAGATAAATATTTATCACGGTAGACATAGGTAAATGTTTCCCGACGATTAATGAACATTTTATGTCCGTTAGATTAAATAAACGGTTTGTGTGCACAAGTATGACGGATGGAGTGTTATTTTCGCCCCATTTGTATCAGTCTTTGTATCGGATCACACCCGATCGTTCGAGGACAATGGTGGGCTGTAAACGAGCGACGTTGAATAAATCGGGACGAGTCCGCAAACAACGGGCCCGTTTCACCGACCTCGCACAATGAGAGATTAATGGCTCTCTTTTTGTTATCATTCGATGCTCTTTACTTGTTTTGTGGCCTCGTTTCACGGTTTATTTAGCCGGTTAAATATCATCGAGCGTTAAATCATTGCATTATTTGCACTGAAACGAAAACAATGAACGGCATTAACAATAATATTGTTTGCGTTTAGCGTAGTCATAAATTAAATCGAAAGCTCCGTACTTTATGTAGGCGCGAGATTATTTAGAGGTAGTTATGACATAACGACGACGCGAGAAACCGTATAAGGCCTTACAAAACACAACTGTTAGCTGAGTACTTAAAAATATTGACGACATCCTATAAAGTCAAGTTGAGCCTGTATTATAGAAAGTCGTAAAATTGAAGTGTGTTATGGTGAAGGAATCTACATAAAACAGTTTTCTAGGCGCAGAGGTAACGCGCAGGCGGCGGTAGTGATGGTGGCTGTGAGGAACTTTTTGGCCGTCAAAAGCGCGTTTTTTGTGTTGCCCGGTAACTGTCGCCTTATCATCGTGTCGAGTTGTCGACGCCTCCAGCCGGCCGCAATCAAAACACCATTCGAGGCGGTCGTTAAAAATGATATAAAGTTTAATTTACAGCGCTGGCGCGTCTCGGATTAACTGTTATCGGGAATGTAATGTCCACATTCAGTCCCGACGTGAAAATTGTTTCCTTTGTTGAAATAAAGTTAATATTTTTATTTCTTAATATTCCCACAGGTGCCTACTTTCTTTGCACTTACGCTTAATCGGATCCAAATGCTTTTGTATGGCATGCAAATTCCAATGTTTTGATAATACCAAATTACCTAATAATATACCTAATCGATTTCATGATAACTGAACTATACTTCAAGTTTTTAGATGAAGTGATAATGATAATCAAAATTCGGAAATAGTCAAATAGATGTAGAAAGTATATAAATGGCGGGTATGTTTCAATTATCATAAACAATAATTATGTTAATGAGTATTGCAGTAGGGTATGTATGCAGCGTGCATTTGAAACAATGTAATCAAAGCGTAATCGCGAGTGAGTTTTATGTTTTACGTCCAAAGGTAAGTCTGTAAAATCTAGTGTTGTATAGTTTAATGCCACGCTTGCGGGCAAAATGATGACCGTCAGTAATAGATACGGAGAAGGTAATACGTGTTAAAATGCGAGCAGGCTGAGCGACGTCCAGCCGCCCTGCGGGACGCGCATTGTTTACGACCGAACACCACTTCCACTACAATGATTTACGAACCGCCTTGTACCCATAAAAGTGGGGACAACGCACTAAAAGATACAAAAGGTGCTAAAGAAATGTAATATATTTTAAGTTGGAGTGAACGGATATAAAAGTTTGGTGAAATATATCAGTTTTTTAGTGCTGAACGCGAGTGTTTGTTTATGGACGCGATTACGCACGCCTCTTCACGCGCGCTCGCTTCGCGCTCAATGGCGGATTCGACACGCGTTTCGCTCTCCGAAGCTCGTAACAAGATCTGCGTTGTACACGGAGTATACGCACCTGCTTATGCGAATTAATAGTTTGGATAGTAGAGAAAATATTAGGTTTATGTAACGAGGACAAACTGTTATGCTTTCTTAATTTATTTCTGTCTGTAAACAGACATGATGACTGTAGATCCTTATCCAAATAATCTTTGTCAAATTTTGACATTTGTTACAAAACCGGAGAGTATTCTGTAACGGTCGTGGTCATTGACAAGCCGATCGTGACCGGCACAAAAAGCACCATAAAGAACTCATAAGTCAACATGCAGCAACCTGATACCGCGTCACCGCAGTGTCTGATGAGCCAGCGTTTGTTTTTTCAGGAGACCTTTCACCGGCTGCGGGACCTCGCCTGTCGACGGTCGACTACCGTCTTAAAAAAACGGCTTCGTATTCCGTAATCTGTAAGGATTTACTTCGACCGCGTCGGCCACCCACGTGGGGCCCGTAATTCTTCCTGAACGAGCTAACTTCATTATTGTGGCGTGAGATACAATAGTTAAGAGCACGATTTATACGTCCAACACGTTGACTTCTGTTTATAGCTGGCGGCGGAGGGGCGCGGGCGGGGATTACGTGCGTCTGCGCACCGATTTATGGCTGCACCTCGATAAAAGCTTAAATACTCTCAGGAGGAAATTATTCAATGGCTAAGTATGAATGCGCTTGTAGCGGAGGTATTGTGCGGCGCCGCAGCCGCGCGGGCGTGCTCCCGCTCGCGCCTCGCCCACCCCACTGTAACTTGACTCTTGTTTCCTTCAATACATCCACTATTTAATGGATATTTGCCGACATTTGTTTTGCATATTATATGTCTTATACATGATTGAAATTGAACAACAACAATAACAAAAATTGCCTGCAACGACTGAAGTAGTTAACTACTGGGTTACGTATTTGTGAACTTTTTAAAAGTATCCAAACATAGTAATAGTCACTTCCATGTTAATCTCACAGGTACTTCGATTTCTGATCGGCTCAATATTTAGAATATGTAGTAGCTACCTATTGCGTCAAAGCATAAAAGTTGACATGATCTCCGATGCTGCGTAATCCATGCGTATATAAATACTTAATTTTGCTTACCCACTGAACAATGTTGCTTATTGTAGATGGTAGTAGAAGTAGTGGTTGGTAGATACGTAGTTTCCTGTTATGTGGGTGTAGAAGTACAGTAGAACAATTAAGGACTACATTTTTTAAACTCTAAACAGAATAAAATCTGGAATTTTATAACTACATATCTACCATGCTAGTATTTAACATAATTGACTTCAGGTGGAAAATTTTACCATATTGGACTGAACCCTATTGGAAATTCAAAAGTTCAATGTTGCATTGACAACAGTGACCATACTTCAAGGTACAATTATTCTGCTAGTTATATGAATATAATAAAATGTTAGTAAATATTATTACATTCATCACATTTATTCAGTTATAATGAGCATTATTTGTATAATCAATCATATTAATGTGCAACTAAATAAATAAAAAGTGAAATTAACTGTAATTGGGGATATTACTTTCCCAATTACCAATTAAATCCAAATGAACGTAGGTAGTTAGTATATTTATATAAAAATTATCATAATTAAAGTCTCGACGGTATATTTGTATATTTAATTGGATGTAGGTGGTTACAGCGGGGCGCTTCATACTCGACCAATTTAAGTGAACAAAGTAGGCACTGATTGCGGACTAACGAAAACATTTAAGTATTTTACTTATACCTACATACAAACATGAAGATTATAAGCTTTGGTTGATTCCACGTAATATTTTATTGTAATTTGACATTGTGCCTATTTATTTATTAGTTGTATTATTACTTACTTATGTAAACGTTAACTATAACAATATCGGGCATCTAAATAAGGGTAAGGGCACCAATTATATATGCGTCAACTGCACTACATATGTTACCTATTAGATGTCTCGATGTTTATAGCCTAGTAATCATTTAACTTCAAGGCTAACATTATAATGTAAGTACATGTAAACAAAAAGCGTTTCTTATTTGTTTTTGAATATACATATATGGGTAACTACGTTTGCACGTATGCTTATAATATATCTATGTAGTATACGTAGTACCTTGTGGATAAATTATTACTTTTATAACAATGATAGATACTTTTTGCATTCATATTTCATGATTGAAAAGAAGGCAAACTAAAAAAGTCAAAATAACGTTATGTCTTTGCATCGCCGCCGACATGAATGGTTTGGTAAATTCTCATCAGTTGGTGATTGAAGAGGGTGTTCATTGGCCATTTGAGAGTGTAATATCTATCGAGATACATAAGACTACATCGTTAAATTTGTTCTAGGCGCACGGCAGTAAGTATGCTAAGCTCAATTAGTTTCTAACGCACGCATTGTGTAGGTAGGTACATTTACACGAACCGTTTCGGCATCTTTTTCAATATTGTATCTTTGTTATCGTACTATATAAAGTTATGAGATTCGGTATGTAAATTAAAGATATTCTAATTACCTGTAAAGAATGGAGAAGTGGTTTCTGAGATATTCGATTTTGAAAATAGCTCATTTTGTTACTGACTGATTTATTGATTTGACATGTAAATAGGTTTTAAGACACAAGTGAATATAAAACTCTGAAAACTGAACATTTTTATTTGGAACCTCCAGACCCGGTAGTATCATACACAGCGCGACTTCAGGGTCATTTATCATTTATCTTCAGTCATTCTTTTTCCATTAACTGAACCCAGAAAAAAGTGACGGGATCCAACACTTACCTATGTAAAAGAAGAGCCACGTTACTATCCAAAAATATCTTGCTATGAAAATACTGGGATCTAACATTAGACTAGGTTTTGTCTACATGAATTTGCATTCTACATAAATAAATTAGGTGAAGAAAGAAAATCATGAAGAGTGTGATGAATGTAGACGAAGCGCGTCAGGTTTGAAAGGACAGAGATATTTGGCACTCGGTGCTTTCTGCCTAACCCGTTAGGGACCTGGCGTGACGGTATGTTGTTGTTTTTTTTAAATTAGGTAATTTTCCAAAACACCCTTTTTGTCTCTAGGATACATAGCTCAGTACCTACATATAACAGACATAATAGGTAGATCCTTATTATACCTAAGTGTTTTTGGTGGGATAAGAATACTCATAAGGATATTTTTTACATTTATTTTTCTTCTATTTTGAATTTTTTTACTTCTAGGTTCTTTAAGTTTTCAACATCAATTTCGAAATTCGTTTGCATTTTCATTATTTATCCACGGGCTACTTAATTAAATTACAGGTAGTTATTCATTAATAGCTATAAAATAAATTAAAAACTATAAATAAAAATTAAATTAATACAATAAGGATTTCATAATAATATAATATATATTTTTTTGCTCTTGAGTAAATTTTAAATACTAAATTATCGTTGGTAATTTTTATTTATATAATATTTTTAATGAACTAAAAAAAAACTACAACCGGTACCTAATACCTACCTTAAACCCTACCTTAAACCTACCTGGACCACAGACGACGTATGTATCTGATTTTAATTTCTCAATTTAAAACTTTGTTAGGTCTGTGGCGTTGCTATGTCGCAAACCATAGATTAATATAACCAACCCCGAGCGTCGTCGGTATAGTGATAGTTTGACAAGCTATTTGTAAAAGTACATGCACCTTACCTATTTAATACGAAAACATTGAGTGACTTCCGTTTGAACAAGTAACAAGATAATGATCTTCTCACGGCACTTTTATGTTCGGAGCGAGCTTATTTTTTATTTCTGGTACCTACTTGCTTGCCTGATAATTTGGAAAAGAAACATAATTAATAATGCCTTGTCTACGTCAGATGATAAAGCGATAAGTTTTGTTGGAAAAGTGAGTATTTCATTATAAATTCTCTTCGGTTTCTTATTCGTACATTTGTTGAGCTGGTATTATAGTAATATCTAATCTCATCTTTGTCTGCATTAAAACTGTTTTTTTGCCATCTATATATAGGTATAAATATTAATTAAAGAGCGCACTCTAGCCGCACGAAACCCTGAAAGTCTTCTTTCAGCAGCCTCTTATGACAAGCAGGAGATATCGTAGAAGCTGTGCTTTGGATCCAAGCGACAGAAACGATCTTCGATTCTATAGTGACAAGTATTAATAATGTTGAAACGAAACGAATTTAATTTAGAATTTCATGACGAATCGTAGATATTATATTTCAAAGTGGCTTGTAAGCCTGTGGACAATTAAGACACAGATAACATTTAAAATATGTTACATCTAAAGTTTAAGGCGTTGTTAAATTGCACACTGTAATGCTGTAATGGTTAAAATATATTTAACATATTTTTTTACTTCAAAGTACAACAGATTTAATAAACACTAGGTATTTTTAAACTTATTCTTGTACAATTAAAAAGGAGATGATTAAAAAATAGATAAGTATCCGACTGGCATTACCTACTGCCATCGGCCTTGTTCTTACTCACACACAACGATGCAATAAGCTTCTAAATAACATTTTGGTCGTTCTCTACTTACTCTGGTATTGCGGTACGTGTCTTTTATACCATTAATTTCGTGTTAAAAATTCTCATTAAGCACGTTATTACAGACGCTTCGTTTGTTTAATAGGTACCCATTATAATTAACTCTTCTCTCCGTTTTTTGTGTAACGCCCAAAAATAGCATATTTATAAATAAGTAGCTAGTCCAAATAGAGAGAGGTATTTGACAATTTATTTAGGGAGTGTAGATGTTAGAATATTTTAAGAAACGGTATAGATGACATCGAAGCGAGCGTAAGGGGCAGAGGGCGCACTATTTCTGTGAACAGGGAGCCGGGAACAGGGAATACGTAGGGTCGGGAACGGAAAGTAAGTTGAGGCTAATCCGGCGCGCGGGTGGGCGACACCCGACACCGCGCGCCTCTTACATTTGTCATTTATAATGCGCGATTTGTTGCTTCACCTCGAGCAGTCGAGCCACAGCCTTTTTATGTTCACCTACGTACATTCATATTCATATTTATTTTAGTAACCAGGCATTTTACATGAAATCATCCCTTCATTCCTTTAAGAGATATGCATTTAGCGTCACGAGAGTAACATTCATATAAATGTTGAACACGTACATTTCTAACTAAGCACTTATGAAATGTCCTAAGCAGAATCAGGCCTTTAATTTTTGATAGATTGATTTTGTCGTGGAAAATTGCTCACAATAATCTGGTCTTTAGATCTTAACTTTGCGATTTTTATCTAAGCAAGAAAAAAAAATAGGTAGATAATCTACACTGAAAAGCTGCTTGTCTACGTTATGTCAGATGAGTACGTACGTTGTTACTTTTGTTCAAATATTCAAAACGTACGTTGGTACGCCTTTCACAAATATTTTTTACGACAGTTTATGTGTGTCGTTCCGCGGTGGCAGCAGTGATATTTCTCGTCGCGCGACTAGCAGCAGCAGCTCGGGGTGCGATTACTCACGCCCGTGTGTGATATGCGCGTGATACCACGCTGATTAACAACAGATGTTTATCTTGTTCCATTAGCTTGTATAAAAAAAACTCTCAAAGGATTATTGAGGTAACTGTATAGAGTTGGGCAAATAAGACTTCGATATACTGGTAGCTAGCGACATCCAGAGCTATAATTTGTTTTTTAATTATCTCCGGTACCTTGGCCTGCTACTTACTCATAGTTACACCGGATGAAGGTAGGCTACGAAATATTAGCCAAGCTTGAACTGTTTCATAGCCTGACGAGGAGAGTGGTTGGTGCAAAAGTAAATTAATTGTATGGGACATTGTACCATACAATTATTGTCATTGTTACTATTGGTAACCCCGTCCTTTTGTTTGTTGCATCTTCACGTTAAAAGCTCTGTACGAATTGTTGTAATTTGGTTTCAAGATAGCTTAAGCCTTGGGTAAGGACACATTCTAGAGAGAGGATGAAAAATTGTGTGGGAATTATATAAAGTTCGGCGGACGAATGCGCGATTGTTATAAAAATGAAATTGATAATGTGAATTATAATACGTTTATGAAATGTACAGTTACCTAACATTTTGTGCCAGTGGACTCATTGATTGCCTTAGGAAATAATTATTTTCTGACAAAAATTGAAAGGTAGGTAATCGAAATGTAACTTGAAATCCACAAACAGTTGTTCAAAATTGATTTCCGCGGCAGTCGTGACTTCATTTCACGGTCGGCGTGTGACCGATGTGTTGCTGATTTGATTTCATTAACGTGCGCCCGAAACATGGCTCGTTCGCTTTATAATGCTGCACAATATGGCCAACGACGCATCCTGTGTGGCCTCGCCATGTGTGTTCCGAAACGGGCAAATATTTGGTTGCTATTTCAAAGGCTCATTGACGTTTTGATGTTCGATTTGAAAAAGCGGGCGCCGCGCCGTGTTCCGCGACGCAGCGACGCGGCTCGCCACAATGCCACGTTCTTTGTGCAAGCCTGCACGACACCCATTCTTACGCTATTTCCTACGTTTTTATGGTCTTGTTGATTTTCAGAGTGAATTACGAGTTCCGATGTATTGTATTGTGATTTTATAGGTCTTACAATACCCTACTTATCTTAATATTGTTTTAAAGGATTAGGTTTTGTTACACTACTTTTTACCTACACATAGAATGAAAATAGAATTCAAAATGTAATTTGCACATTGAAATTATTCCGATACCTGATTGATGGGACACTCCAATTCTTGCCCCCTTGTCCGATGACGAACATTGTTAAGTAAATATCCACTTATGTAAAACAAATTGAAATGTTGTCGGTATATCAAAAGAAAACAATTATGAAACCTACAGCATAATTGTTAGCCGAATAATTCACATAGAAATATTCTGCTCCCAAGTTCAAAACCTACCGATTGTCCCTGTCGTCCCTGTCAAATATGAACTACATAGTTGCCAAAATATCAAGTAGGTAGGTATAGTTGAGTAAGTAGGTAGATACCTACTTTTACACGAGTGGAATTTAACTATCACAATACAGCTATTTTTATAATGATATCGGTTATGTAAATGTGATGCAACCACTACATATCGAGGGGAATAAGTGGATGGGAGATACCAGCGGGCAGACGTAGGCCCACGTACGGCGAGCGGCGCAGGGGGAAGCCTCGCTCGGATTCGAGTGCTTACAAGGCATTGTCATAAAAACGAATTCCGCAGACGCCATTCCACCAAATTGAAAAACATCTGAGTGGCTCGTAATGCTTCTTAATGCCTCGCCGGAGAGTTATAGCCGCTTAAGTGCGCAGTATTTTTCATATTTTCAGGGTTTCATTTAGGTGTGAGTTTTGTTCGTAGGTATATGTATCTACTTACACTTGACTGTTTATTACTTCGCTGCAATTACGGAAATTATCACCGTTCGTAAAATAAAACGATTATTATCTCAATTATATTTTCAAGGAATAAGTAGGTATAATACGCTATAGGTATGAAATGAATGCAAAATGGCTTTATTGCCCCACAGTCCGTACAAAAATAAGAGAAAGTAAGGTAAAGTAGGAAATAAATAAACAGACAAACGACACGTTAAAGTTTAAAAAAAAACAATTAAATAGGGAAAACATAATACATACATAACTAAATGTGGCGAAAGGAAGTAGGTAGGTACCTCCGTTTCTGCTGACGCAAAATCAGGTACCTAACTGTAGATCTAGAGATCGGACGCCATTTTGAAATCGGGTGTTTTGTCATTTAATGAACTCGAGGTGATCTGTTGATGTAGATTGCCATCGATCTGTAAAGAGGAGTAGCGCTGTTAGTGGTGGTCTACGGTGGGAGACAACAATGGCAAATTTTGAGCATTCAGAGCAGGTTATTTCTCATACGGCACATTCGTTCCTGTGTCTCTGCTACATACGCACCCTTCTCGTCTCTTCGTCTCTTCTCAGTCTATTCGACCGGACCGACCGACCGGACGGACCGAATACTTAAATGAGACTAGATTCATCTGATAATAACACAATAAGTCTATGGCTTTACAACTGTCCGAACGAATTCTATATTCAAATCTGAAAACAAGAAAAGGGTATATTCGTAAGATTTGAATAACTTATCGATGTAGAGTCCCATCTCACCGCTGGTACCGTTTACCTAATACCTTATAGGTAGGTTTAATAAAGCCAATATTGTATACGTTACTTATTTTAAAGGTAGCGTTAAGCATACGAGTTGCGAGATATTTAATGAAAGCAATATTATTGAAAACCGCTTCGCTACATATTATGGTGGGCGCGTACGAAGACGCGGCTGTTTTATGTAAAAATGTAAATTGCTTGTATCTAATACCTATCAATATTATAATTATTATAAACATTTGGTTCTGTACCTTACTTACCTATACTTAATGTATAATCATAATATGTAGAGACAAGTTCTATGTTATGTATTTGTTAAATTCTTTATTACTTACCTAATTCCAATATCTATTTAGGTCATTTATAATACACAAATAGATATAAGTAGGTATTATTTGATACCTGCTAAAGGGTATGTACTTATTAAAATGTAGCCTTTTATTATTTTTCGCTTAGATTATGCGTACCTTTAAAGTATACCTTTTAAGTGTCTGGATATTAGGTAGGCACATACGTACCTACTTTGTGCGCTTTTGAATTAGGTAAGTACCTAGGCATCTAGGTTGTAAACAATATTTTGGTAGAGACGGTAGCTCTATGGTCCATTATCGCTTAAGAGAGACAATTTACCGCAATTAAAAACACTAAATATATAATTTATCTAACTATATTTTTTCTTGATCACGTACTTTAGCGCGTCACTTGACGCAGTGCCTTGCTAATCGCTTTCTGTCTCTTTTCAATGCATAGCTATCGAGCGCTACAAGCAGTACTCACTTTCTCGCTTTAATCTAGTTATCTCTCGTAATGGGCGGCGCAGGTATGCGCACGCGTTTTCTTTGGACACCGCTTCCTAGTTTTTCTCGACGTCTACCTGTTTTCACACATTTCGTACTAAGTAACAGGGCGGCAATACTGTGGCTCTGACATTAATCAAAATCTCAAATTATCATACGAAATGAAATGGAATGCACAGAAAATGAGTTATTGGGCATTACGAATTGTGACGGTATTCAGCAAGTGATATGGAATACAAATTAAATAATAATGCGATATTGTTATGAGTAGCTGCGAGGGATACGAGGGGGGCCGGCGACAGCGGGTAGCGCGGCCAGTGGCTGGCAGGGAGGCGGCCCCGCCCCCCGCCCCGCCCCGCGCGCGCTCCCGCTCCGCGCGCTCAGTCCGCGCTCGGCCGCCGAACCGCTTACTTTGTGTGTAACTACGTACTATATCCCGCTCGACACGCGCTCGCCGACTGCTGAAAGCGAACAAAAATATGTGTTAAGTCTCTTACAGCAGTGATTTTGTTTTCGTTCTAGGATGAGCGTTTCGCGCTACCTGTAATATTATCTTTGTAAGATCAGTGTCGGGAACTAAGTAGTGTTAAGACAATGAGCGAAGAATGTATCGGACGTTGGTGAGATGGTGGTGAAGTCGGACTGATCGTTGATGGATGTGGAGAGCGCGGCGTGCTGGGGCGGCAGGATGGTGGCGGAGGAGGGCAAGACGCGCGCGACGGACTTCTCGATCGCGGCCATCATGGCCCGCAGCGCCGCGGAGCCGCGCAGCCCCGCCGCCGCGCGCGAGCCGCGCGAACCGCCGCACATCGGTAAGATAGGCCTAATTGATTTTGCAACCCATGCCCTCCTAATAACCCTGTTTTTTCTTTGAAAGTCGATGCCGACTACAGTCAAATGATCCTGACTTCTGTCTTTTAGATCTTACACAGCCTTTCCAGTAACCGTTCCGAAAACGTTTCAACCCTTTCTATTATATTATGTTTGTATAGCGATTTGTAGGTACACTTCCCAGTATCTGCTTAATTTTCCCTTCGATACTCTTCTATAGTCATTAACCGAATTTTTCAGCATAATCTACAGCGCAATTACCTAATTAGACAAAATGTCTTATATGTATAGCTACTAATATTCACGGTAAACTCCTTGAAACTTCGACATAAGTTCAGCAAAATCGTTTAAATGAAGCAAATTTACTAAGTTACTTGTAATTTATTTTTGTCTTTTCTGTAGAGTTCTTCACATAAACATTTCGAGTTTCGGAATAGAATGACTACAAGTAGATATCCAACTATTGTTCATTACATTGTTTTTCTATTTATTCTATCTAAATAGCTATACTTATTCTCTTACTTTATTTACTATATTCACTAAAGACTTTTTACTTTTACTTTTTTTTCTGTTTGCAAGTTGCAGTGCAATTTATCAGCAGTAGGTAAATACTGGGCGGCAGTAGAAGATATATCTATTATTAAGTATAATTGCAATATGTTTCAGTTTGTTATAATTATGTAGAGACAATCTTTTTCCGTTCCACTACCAGGCCTGAATAAAACTTCACCACGCTGCTCTAGAGCGGATTAATGGAAGTCTGGGTGCGTGACCAGCTCGTCAGTCTAATGTTTTTAAACCGCCTCTGAGCTCTCCGATCAGATTTAACAAGAGCCGGGACTGTTTAACGTGCCTTCTGAAGCACGGAGACGGTCTTGAAAATTTGCCAGTAACGGTCACCCATCCAAGTGCGCCGTGTGACTTAACTTTACAGAACGTTTGTAATCTATAATCGCGTCGGGTTTACGAGAGCTTCATAAACGTTACTATGTTCCAAATTCGTTTATAAGTATTTCGGCTATAAGTGTTTCGATTATAAGTATCGATTATAATTATTCGATTATAAGTGTCGATTATAATTATTCGATTATAAGTGTCGATTATAATTGTTCGATTATAAGTGTCGATTATAATTATTGGATTATAAGTGTCGATAATAATTATTCGATTATAAGTCTCGATTATAATTATTCGATTATAAGTGTCGATTATAATTATTCGATTATAAGTGTCGATTATAATTATTCGATTATAAGTCTCGATTATAAGTATTTATAAGTAATGTTTTTTTTCTATACGTAGGTAAAGGTTTCCGTTTGGTCACAATCCTGAGTTTTCGTTTCTTGAGTAGGTACCTACCTATTATAATTTGGTAGTTATTCTCATATAGCAAGATATATTAATTTGCCAAATTGGTGTCTTTTCTAGATATTTCATTTAAATACGTCAGCTTAGCACGAAACCAAAATGCAAAAAATATATTTACAATGAAGATTTGCTTTAGGTACCTACTTGTATAATCATTATAAGTATCTCTTAACTTCATAACACTTCAGAGAATTTCTTGTGTATAGCCTTTTTTTGTTGAAGTCGACCCGTTTCTATCATCCCCTGGAGTGATTTGGATAACCGAGACTAATCCATTTATTTTCCATTTTTCAAATGAGTGCAAACATGCTTGGAACCACAATACAATGTCAATATTAACATTCCGTGGATATTGTTAAGCTCATTTCTTCATTTGCGTTATCGTCCATGTTAAAAGCCAATTAGATAGATATCTATTGCTAAGACATAGTCCAACCCTGGATATAGGATTTCTTTAGCCTAATGACTACCTTTATTTGTTACTAATATTAAAAGCGTTCAATATATGATTCAAGAATCATTAAATAGCATTATTAATAAAAATATTCTATGCGTTTGTTACACTAAAAGTTATTCATAATAAGTTAAAACAATCTTATAACATGTAAGTTTGTACCAATATTAACGTATATTTTACAATCCACAATGTAAGTTCAAGCAATCATCACAGTTTTAATAATTAATATACTGTGTACTCACTTCCAAACAATACAGATAATAAGTAGAAGCTTTATAACATGTTTTAATAAATAAATTATATAAACTGTGAGTACGTATCTACTATGACTAGTTATGAACCTATACTGAAATAATTATATTATGTTGTTAAGTATCTTGAATAACATGCATGGTCGTAGGTAGATACCTATACACAGCCGCTTTTTACAATGAAATGCACTTCCATTCTTTTCTTATAGACGAGACTTAAAAATATACTCCACCAACAAACGTTTTCCTTTGAATAATCATAATTATACACCTTGATTTTTTGAAAAATTTGTTGTCAATAGTATCTATAGTTATTAGGTACCTACTTTCTATCGAGTAACATAGTATTGTAAACCGTGATAGTATATTTATCAAAAATCACAGGAAAGCCTTAAAAAGGCTCCGCTATAACAAACACGACTGTCGGTATACTTTTTTTAAAGGGCGATATTATTACCTAGTAATTGGAGTTGATTGCGCGGGCGCAGGCAGATCGTGCGGCGGGCTAGTTCGTTATTTTGCGTTAATTGCGCAGAACCGACGTTCGACGTTCGGCGGTTTCACATGCGTGGCGTGTGTACCGTGTACCCAGGAGGAATTTTCATTCGGTTTGACCATGACACGGTATCTGTACCACGTAAAACACTTGCTTTCTATCAATTCGAATTACGGACATTACAAATCAGAGACATATTACCAACCTAGCGAATTAAAAAGAAGTCACGTCTATTAGAATAAGAAAAAAACTAAATGAACTAATTCATAACAGTCGATTTCCGTTTAAATTACAATATTCAAATGTTTCATAGAATATCTGTATCTCTTATGCTCTGTTATATTAAAATGAATTCAACTATGTATGTAAAACAAAGTGAATATTTTTTTAAAGTAGAAAATTATATTTGTCAGCAAAGAAGCCTCTCTGGGTATGTTTTGGCTTGAACTTTAATTCGGTTACTCACATCACCCTTCATAAATGCCTTGCTGCTTTGATTTTGTTAATTTATTTGGGAAACTCACATTGATAGTTACAAAATGTTTATTATTTGTGAATGTATCTACAGAGGTCATAAATGTGTGAATATTTGAAGCAAACCGGCAGGTAGCAGTCACCGGTGGCCGCTGATAGTGGAACTGGGTCAGTTAGTATGCGTTGTTAATAGGACTTTTAGTAAGTCAGTATTTAGTAAGTCTTCAGTAATAAGACTTTCATAATAAAACTACTTATTATTTGTCCCGTTAGTAGGGTATGTATCTGTTGGTGTAGTTAGAATTCGTTAGTTTCCATCCTATTCAACTGATTCCTGTAGCGCTCATACTCCCAATGCGGTAGATCGCAAACAATCTGTAATATGAAGTCACATCGAGCGTCGTCGGCACTTGGTTTGGTGAGTGACAAATTTTCAACGATCGCTTCCGTGCTTCGGATGGTACGTGCAGTCGGTCCTGGTTATTATCGTTAAACGTGTTCCGAGGCTTCAAAGACCGATTGCAGCCACTCCCGAGGACATACTCATAGATGGTCGCATGTAGGATATGCGGCCCACACACACGCACATTGTTCTAATAACAACTACCAGTTGTACAGATAACATAATGTTGAATTAGTTATCTAATTTAAGTCTAACTACTTAGGCGTGTGTATGCGTCTATCGTCTATTATTTTGTGAAAATTGGATGTTTACGTAAAAAGGGAAGCAACGAAGCCGTATTACCTAACCATTTCGTATCGATTGAATATTTACGAAATAGCAATTCGTATTGCTTGTCAAGTACTTATATAGTTAATTGTTGTGCCATTACTTTCTCATCCATACGAGTTTGATGATTACATTAGCGATCGTTGCTATATAATGACCACTATGGTGACGGTAGAAAGTTTACAATGGCATAAAACTTTTTCGTATTAACCTTTAGCCTGCAGCTCGTAATAGTAATACATGAATGTTGACGACAGGTGTTCAACGTCACACTTGAAAGAACCTTTGAATAAATTCGCGTTGACTAAAGATATATAAATATTAACCTACATTATCGAATTGATGCTAATAGCTTACAAATTGTAGACGTTTTTTACAATTTAACGTGTGTGGAGAATGTTAAAGGCGCGGTTAATGCTATTTTATTAGCAGTAATTCAATATTACAACAGTATAATCATACCAAATGCGGTACTCGGTGCATTAGCTAGTTTCCTCTGGGTCGCTGCTTGCTAATTGATGTTACCTAGACAGTGTACTTTCCTTCTGTTTAATTTGCACTCATTGAGATGTTATCATATTAATCTTACATGAATAGCAACAACTCTGCAGCTGATTCCAATTCCTGGATCAAATCCTATAAGATTTTGGGTGAATCTTGAAAATGTTGTTATATTGACAGACATGTTAAAGATTAATTTGTATCCCGTAACAGTATATTTCAAAAGCAGTGTAGTCTACATGTCACGGTATTGGGGATAACGGGGGTAATGGGGATAAGTCGGGGGAGACTGAATTTCCCTTTACTACTTTCACTTCATCTCATTTAGTATACGGTAATGAGGTACGGACACATTATACGGTAACTAGAGCCTTTCTGATAGAAGTGGTGAACCTCACCTAGGTACCCGTTATCGTACAATACAAGTAGGTAGTCATTCATTTGTGGTAATTTATTAACGTATGATAATTTGGTGAGGGTTATAACTGGTTATCAATATTCCAGTAGCCGGCTCGCTTGACTTAATTTTGACTGTCTACACCCACAATTCTCAAAATGTAGGTAGGTACTCTGCGGTGCTCTGGGACTTAGGCCTCTGGGAGGGCTGCACCGAAAATTCAACCCAAAACAAAATGTGCTAGTATGAATCAAAATTTTTGACATATTATGTACAAAGGCGAAAAGTATTTCATTCAATGTATTAACATTAAACTGGATCTTGATCCTGACGTAAATCTATATATATATATATATATATATATATACTTCTATACTCAATATTATAAAGATGAAAGATTTGTGCGTGCGTGTGTGTGTGGTTGTATATATGTATGTAATGAATAGGCTCAAAAACTTGAATGCT